>PVKS010021798.1:0-34676 GCA_004027875.1 Aplodontia rufa | reverse complement strand
TTCTAAGTCCCCTGGAAAGATACCCAGGAGTGGAATAGCAGGGTCGTATGGTGGAGTCATCCCTAGTTTTTTAAGGATTCTCCATACTGCTTTCCAGAGGGGCTGTACCAGTCTGCAGCTCCACCAACAGTGTGTTAGTGTGCCTATTTCTCCACAGCCCCTCCAGCATCTATTATTGTTTATTTTCTTCATCTTTGCCTGTTCTTAATGCCTCCTGTTTGTTTTTTGATATTTCCTTCACGTCCAAATACTCTCAGGTTATTTCTTCTCATCTCATCAAATATTACTTGGAAGTTCTGGTCGTGTACAATAGTTTCTTTTCTTGTCTGTCCTCCTTGAAATCAACATTGTTCAGCCTGTCTTTGCTATCTGAGGTACGTTCTTTGAGAGCTAAGGTACTATTTTCTGTTGTGTTTACTCTAATGTCAATATCTTCTTCTGAAGATTTGATTTGGTTGACAGTATTTTTCAATTCTGATAGCTCTGCTACATCTCTCTTCAGGGTGTCTAGCTCTTTATAAATATGGTCTTTCATTTCCTTATTTCTTTTCATTTCCTTATTTCTTATTTCATTTCCTTATTGTTTCCTTATTTCTTTATAAAGTTGTCTCTCATAACTTGAAACTGATCTCTGATCTCTTTCCTTAATTCTTCTTTCAACTCTTTGATTGAGTAATTAATCAAAATGTTGATACCGATTTCTAGGTTTTCATCTAGGATCCTTATCATGGAGTCCTTAGATGGAGAGCTGTGAGATTGAGGAATGGAATTATTTCCCCTTTTTTCTCATTTTCAGATTCACAGGGTATGTCTGAAAGACCAACAGTGAGTATCAATCTCGTAGGGGATATTGGCTCTTCTTATGTCTTTTTTCATTGAGGTGGGGTGCTATTTGCGAAGCACAGATCAATAGTTGCCATTCCAATCAATGAAGAATTGTGAGCGTATAGGTTCATATACTGGACAATTTCATCTAAAACAGTTATAATCATGATTAGCTTCTATATGAGCAGTTTTCATCCATGAGACCTCTCACAATATATTGTTAGTCAACAAATTCCCATTTTAAATAATGATCTTCTCTTCAGTTAGCAATGGGGGAAGTACTGTCTAGAAAGTCAAGGAAATATGGTAGAGAGGTAGTTGTAACTTGAGACTAAAGAATAAAGAGCTTCAAGGTATTACCATGGTGTAATGGCTATTGAATGAAGAATAAGGAAAGATAGAAATAGGATGCAAGTGCAGTAAAGACTGAGTGAGGATGAGAGAAAATAGCATATAGGTTAGCAATTGACAGAGTACAGGGAAGAAGAGGTTAGTATGAGGCATTGTTCTCTTTGACCCAAGTAAGATTGAGGGCTAGTTTGCTATCATGGAAAGTTGCTCAGATCAGACTCCATCACTATGGAGTAAGCAGTTGAGCTCGAGAAGACACAGTGATAGTAGAAACCAACCACCTATACATACAAACGAAAAAAAAAAGTATATCATCCAAGAACACCAATTTTAATAATAATAGAGATAAAAAGCATACAAAAATTAAAAATTTTATAAAGTTAAAAATAAGAAACAGCACAAACCACAAAATGAAAAAAAAAGAACAGACTTGAGAAGGTTCTATGTTTTTGCCACCTAGGTCAGTGCGTACCATTGGGGAGTACTTTCATAGTTAACATCTAGCTGGAGACTTCTCATTTGAGTTTGTTGGAAGGGTTGAAGTTTGGTAATCTCCAGTGGCTGTAGGTTTTCCTTAAATACCTTAAAACTTTTTCTACTTCAGAGGGGTAGAAGACACTGCCCTCTCCTGCTTCCTGTGTGAGTTCAGTGCCACCTGAGATGCACTCCTGGGTAGATTATTTTCTGCCTGACCAAACTCCTGACCCTCTTAAGCTAGGGACCCAGTAGCTGTTGGGTGTCTGGTGGATCAAAGTGGGGATTGGGCCTGATCCATGCCTTCTCTTGCTGGTTCTGCCTGCAGACTGGCTGCATCCTGGCACAGCTATAGAAGAGCCTGCACCGGGAAGCCTGCTCTGCACTCCTGCTGGGCACATTTCTCTATTAGACTCGTCTACATAGGCAGCTGGGGCAAAGTGGGGATTGGACCTGACCCATGCCTCCTCTCCGTGATTTTGCCTGCAAATTGTCTGTGTCCTGGCGCAGATAGGAAGAGCCTGCACCGAGAAGCCTGCTCTGCACTCCTGCCAGGTAGATTTCTCCACTAGACTCCTCTGCGTGGGCAGCTGCAAGACACTGTTCTCCCCTCAGCCAATGGAGTTGCCTTACGGGTGTCTATAATTGCACTCGATGCATAATCCCTTATACAACACAGCTTCACAGTGGCAGAATGGCTGGAAGGTTTTGTATTTCTCCTCCCTCCTCCAGTGCCGATTGGGATTAATGATAGCAGCTGCAGCAGATGTGTCCCTGCTGCACCGATCCCTCTTATCCACTCGCTGTTCCCCAAATCCCTGATCATTCAAATGACTCCCTGAACTAGTGCTGAGTTGCAGTGATGATTGATGCCAAAATGCACCTCTTAGAAGTGGAGTTGTCTTGGAGATTTTCCATCTGGTCATGGAGCCAAAGGAGAAACACCTTCCCTTCAACATGCCATCTTTCTAATCCTGGTCCTTCGATTCACAGTTGGCCTCAGCTCTTGGACATGGACATGGCCCATGGTGGACCCAGGCTACCAAGTGCAGACTTGGCTGGAGCACCACCACTGCCTGTTGGGTGCTGGCTGCCCTCACCCTTGCTCTGGCTCCCGCTGAGAATTTCAACTATTTGAAAGTGCTAATGTACTGTAAGCAAACCAAAAATGAGAATTGGGAGATAATGAAGAGAAGGATCAAAGTTATAAAAAATATATATATATGAAATGAGAATATTAAAAATTATTAAAGATATGAACGAACTAATAAAAGGTAAGAAAATTATAGCATAATGAAAGGCCTGGATTTAGAGTTATAAATTCTTGGATTGACTGGATTTACCAGAAAGTAATTGAATAACTGCTGTTTAATTTCTCTGAGCTTTAGTTTTCCCTTGGAGCTATTGACATCAATCTCATGGTGTTGCTGTAAAGATTAAATGTGCACATGAATTTCTTAGAGAATAGAAGTTTCGGTACATGGAATGTAAGTTAGAAGTGGAAGATTGATCAACAGAGATTTTTTTCTCTTTATTTGTATTTGTAAATACAAAGATATATTAATGGGCATTAAACATTGAAAGATGAATTGCCTAATTCATACATTGCAAAAATTCATTCAGAATAACAGAAGACCCAGAATAGCCAAAACATTACTAAGCAAGAAAGAGGAAGCAGGAGGTGTCACAATATCTGATCTGAAATTATATATAGGGCTATAGAAACAAAAACAGTGTGGTATTGGTATCAAAACAGACATAAAGACCAGTGGAACAGACTAGAAGATACTGAGACAAAACCACAAATCTTTAGCCATCTGATATTTGACAAAGGAGGCAAAAAACATAGTGTGGAGGAAAGACAGCCTGTTCAACAAATGGTGCTGGACCAACTGGACAGCCATATGCAGACAACTGAAATTAGATCCTTATCTTTCATCCTGCACAAAAGTCAAAATGAAATGGATGAAAGAATTAAAAATTAAACCAGCAATTATATAATTGCTAGAATAAAAAGTAGGATCATCACTCTACAACCTCAATGTCAGGACCACCTTACTTAACAAGACTCCCATAGAGCAAGAATTAAAGCCAAGAATAAATGAGTGGTATGCAATTAAACTGAAAAGCTTCTGCACAGCTAAAGAATTAGGCAAGAGTGTCAAGAGAGAGCCTACAGAATGGGAGAAAATCTTTGCCTACTTCATCTTCAACAGAGGGCTAATATCCAGAATATACAAGGAACTCAAAAATCTGAAAACCCAAACCACAAATAATCTAATCAATAAGTGGCCTAGGGAGCTAAATAGAAACTTCTCAATGGAGGAAGTCCAAATAACCCATAAATATATGAGAAAATGTCCTACATCACTAACAATCAGAGAAATGCAAATCAAAACTTCATTGAGATTCCACCACACTCCTGTTGGAGTGGCAAAAATGAAGAGTACTAAAAATAACAGATGCTGGAGGCCTTGTGGGAAGAAAGAAACACTATCCCACTGTTGGTGGGATTGCAAGCTTGTACAGCCACTCTGTAAAGCATTGTGGAGACTCCTCAAAAAACTAGAGTTGGGGCTGGAGCAGTGGCTCAGCGGTTTTGGCACTTGCTTGGCAAGCATGAGGACCTGGGTTCAAACCTCAGCACCACATACACAACTAATTGTTAAAGCAACTAAGGCCATATGAAAAACTAAATAAAGTTGTTTCTCCTTTTCTCTGTCTCTCTCACTGTCCCTCTGTCCCTCTCTCTTAAAAACAAAACAAAACAAAACCAAAGAAAAAAAAACAAAAACTAGGGTTGGAACCACCTTATGACCCAGTTATCCCACTCCTGGGTATTTTCCCAAAACACCTAGAGTTGGCATACTACAGAGACATGGCTACATGAATGTTTGTAGCAGCTGCTCAATTTACAATAGCTAAATTTTGGAACCAATTCAGATGCCTCTCACGGAATGAGTGGATTCAAAATTTGTGGGATATATATACAATGGAGTTCTACTCAGCTATTAGAGAGAATGATATGGCATTTGCAGTCAAATGGATGGAGATGGAAAAAATTATTCTGAGCAAAATGTCTCAAACTCAGAGACTTAAGGGCCAAATGTTTTCTCTCATATGTGAAAGCTACAGTAAAATTTAAGACAGATTGAAAGTTAGCTAAGCTCAAAAATAAGCTCAACAAAGTGAATTTTTACATAAGTAGAGGTAACTATAACTGTGAAGCTTGGAGGAGAAAGGAGGGAGACATAGAGGGGAGAGAAGGATTAGGGGGTTATCAATGCAAAGAACCCTTGACTCCCATGAGGAGACCAACTACACATAGCCAGGTAGAGAGAATCAGAAAATTCAAAAATTAATACATATGTACAGGCTTAGTTCTATCTATAACATAGGGGTAAAATAGGGAGACATGAGAGCAGGGAGTGATCTAAAGTGGAAGACCCTGGTCCAGGATTGACCTGAACTTATTATGTCAATATCCATATATGCATGAATATGTAACAATGATTGCCTCCAATATGTAAGACTATGTAGAATGAATAAAAAAACAAAAAAGAGAGGGACAGTGATAGAGAGAGAGAATCATTTCTATTTAGCTTTTCATGAGGCTTTCATTGCACTGACGTTTTGTTGTGTACATGGTCCTGGGGTATGAGCCCTCATCCTTGTGCTTGCCAGAAAAGCACTAAAGCCACTGAGCCACCTCTCCAGCCCTGGTGTTGGCTTTTGATAGGAGTCTTGATTTCTTTTCATGATAGTTTCAATAGTTCCTACATACACAGTTTAAGCATCTTCATGTCATGATGACTAGCTATCCCTGGAGTGAGTAATCTATGAAATTAAGGCAGAAGCTGCAATGTCTTTTCTGACTTAGCCTGAGAAGCCACACCATGTCTCTTCATGGGCATCATTCCTCCTGGAATAACCTTCTTGTCAAGGTCTTCCTTGACCCCTCATTTGCAACCTCACCATAATCTTTTCTTATCCCTTTTCCCTTTTTATAGCTCTCTATTGCACTTACCATCATCTCATCTAGCAGATGTTTAATTGTTCATATTTCATGGCCATCTCTCCTCAGTGGAATGTAAAACAGGACTTCATGAAAGGAGGTAATTTATTTTATTCATTCCTAAAATCACAGTGTCTGGTTGTCTGGTTTATAGTAGCAGTCAATAAATTTATGTTGATCATTAGTTTTTGCTCTTTCAATTTTGCTGATCTCTGCATCATTGAAGTTTTAATTTTGGCCATTGTATTTTTTTCCATGTCATTTCTCCTAGCTGAAAATTTCCCTTTGGGTGTTTTTCTCCTGCTTTTACTATTACCTCAACTCCTATGAAGAAACATTGATTAGTATTTAGAAAATTTTTTAGGGTTTTATAAGAAAACCTAACTATTTTGATTGCTTTTCTTACTTATCTTTATTTAAAATTCCACATATTTTCATTCCTTCAGTGATTTTTCTATACAGAAACCTCTAAGATTGTTTTGCTCTAATGTGAAATGGGACCTTTCAGAGGCTGTGAGACTGGGTCTTTGAAATTCATATAAAACGAGGAAAATAACTTTCCTATGTATTGCAATTTTATGTTGTGTTCAGCGTTTCATTACCAGAGGTTTCAGGGAGAACCATTACTATAGTTTTTTTACAAGGAGCTTCCTCCTCCATCAAAGTCCACATTTTTGTGTTTCTTATGGCAGCAATTACTTAGCAGAAGCAGTTCCAATGAGGCACTATGCATAAATGCTGTGGGATCTAGACATGCAAGGCAAACAGTAATAGAGTCCTTACAATGATCATTAGGGAATCACACATTGCTGTCTCAGTGTCCTAATTCCTAATTTGGCCTTCCAGCTGTTTTTACTAACGAGCTCTTTGGAGTATCTTCACTTACTTCCCAGGCAAAGTGCTCCTAGGCAGCAAACAATAGTCATCACAGATCATTGTTAAGTAGGTTCCCTCCTTATGTAGAGAGTTCTCTTGAGGTTTGGCAGGTGACTCTTCTTCTTCCACATTTTCTAATATGTGTACAGAATTTCCTCTATTTGTGTATTTAGGTAGCCATTTTAATGAGAATTAATGATAGAAGTTAAATGTATTCTATTCATTATGTAATCAGAAAATCAGCCTAACATTAGATACTTGGAGTGGTTCCCTCTGTCCATAATACCAAAAGAGGACTCCTTCTTTGAATTATTTGGTACTTCTATATGTATTTTCCCTTAAAGAACTTAGCAATTGTAAATCATTTAATTATTTATTTGCTTATTCTTTACTGTCTTTAATTTTACATCGAGTGCTCTAATTCTGTTTATGAAGGCTATTTTGCTTGTCAATGTACCTCTACTGCCTAGGATAGTGTGTGAAAGTCAAATGGAATTTTAGAAATATACATTCATGAAACAAAGGATTGATAATAATTTTAGACAAAATGAAGCCACATGAGATAAATATGTTAAGCCATCTTTTTAGTCCATGCAAGATCAGGTAACAAAAGCTTCGCAACCATTATCTTTTTAAAAGTATGCATTTTGTGGTAATATTTTCTTGAGGTGGTCGGCAGAATTATGAAAATGTAAGGATATATATGCAGTTCCAACTTGCAAAGGACAAAATATGGTGTGCTATTTAATATGAAAAAAATAAGATTCTAAAAATAATTATATATACCATAAGGAAAATATTATAACAAATCTAAATCTATTTTTATATTTTTATTTAAGATATAGCAAAAAGAATTGGACTTTACTTGTACACAAAAGTTTTTAGAAACCCTGAAATAAAAGCTTCATAGCAAGGTTACTAGCAACAGAAATACTTTCCAAAGGACATTACAGAATATCCTCTTTCTTCAATATCCTCTGGAAAAGGAGAAGTACTAGTTTGATGTTGTAGATATAGCTTTTGTTATAAAGCTAATCATCCCTTAAAATATCTTTCAGATGTAGAAGTAAACCAGAATAAAATATTTCCGACACATTTTTGACATAAGGTAAAAGTAAGCTTAGGAAAATTTGTTAAATGTTGTAAGACAGGGAAAAATTAGTTGGAATAAATAGCTGCTTTTAAGCTTAACTATAGTGTTTTCTTGTATTTGTGCTTAAAAAAAATTCACCCCTGCTAGCTAACAGAACACATTAAATCAAAAGGATTTAACATTGTAGTTAATATCTTGTTCTTTATGATCTGCATGGGTCTAGATATTGCAGCACATATTTTACATATGTAATTCTGCCCTGGGACTACTTTAAAACCAGTGTACAATATGCTGAATTAATAATGCTTATAAGTGTAATATATATAGCGGGAGTTTGAAAAACTCTTGATGAAAGGTGATATGTATTTATGAGGTGCCAGATGTTTGCTTTTGAAAGTAATTTTTATTAACCCACACTATTGAGATTTGTATTGAAGTGGTCTCTTTGTGGTAGTATATTGTTTGAAATATGTTCTGTGAGACCTAGGCACAATGGGGTGAATAAAAGAGTAAGTACCTGTCTAAATTTTATATATTATTTTAAATTGGACCATTGAGGTACATTTTTAATGCAGGTGCAGTGATTTAGGCAAAAAACAGTAAAAAGAGTAATATATTTCATATGCAACTGCAGGTGTTAAAATGTACATATTGTTGTTATTTTAAATATTTTCTTTTCCCTTTATTATGGAGGCAATCATGATATCATATGCTTATGGATCGTGTTTCTTCCAAGGTGTTCAAAACACATTGCAGTCATCAATTATTTCACGTTTTATTACTTCCCTCAAGGGCACCCAGGATAGACAAGTATTACAGCTCCATTTCACAGATGAGGCAACTTGTGACCAAACAACTGTGCTGTAAATGTAACCAGGATTTGTTCAAGTGATTTTCCAAGGGTCTTTTCCTAAAGTTTTCATGTCATGTGTCCCCTGGGCTATTTCTGTTGCTGTTGACAACCAGGGTCACTTCTCCTCAAGTGATTGGCTGCTCTGACAAGCATACTCAAGAAAGTGTTCATGTCTTCCTAGAGTTCACACCACAAATTTTAACACAAGTTTACCAAACATTTAAGGAAATAGACGATATATGTTACAAACTAACAGATTTCCATAACTACCCAGGTGCATTTCTGTCTTGGATCTCCCTTATAGCTTCTTTCCTGTCCTGCTCCTGATGTACTACTTCTGGTCAGGACTGTTTGTTTGTAACTATATCTCAAATCAGTTTGTACTAACCTCTAGGAAGACTAGAATATATTTTCTTTCCTTAATCTAAGATCTACTTTCATGTGTCCCAGAATTAACTTCATCTCAGGATGGAAGTTTCCATTTCTCTTAAATAAAACACCTTCTTTGGGCTGGAGCAATGGCTCAGTGTTTGGAGTGCTTGCCTGGCATGGGTGAGGACCCAAGTTCAAACCCTCAGAACCACATATACAAGTAAGTGTCAGAGAAATAAAGTTCAGATGAAAAAAAAATTGATTCTATCTTTTTCTCTCACACTTTCCCTCTCTCTGTCTCTCTCTCTTTAAAAAGGAAAAGAAAACATCATCTTCATCTACAGGCCTGTGTTCCATCTCATTAAAAAGATCAAATTTATACTGATTGACTTCACTGCATTTGACTTATTTAACCTTGAATAGGAGTATGACTGTGACTGAAACAGCCTGGCCTGTCTATATGGTATTGCAACTTATTCTATTTCTTCTTATTAAAAAGAGTGAGAGAGTGAGAGAGAGAGAGAGAGAGAGAGAGAGATCTGAGTTTCATTAATGTCTCTTTGACATTGTGATATATGATCTTAATATGCATGATAATAGATATATCAGCAGAACTCAAACTTCTAAGGTCCTTCTGTAGATTGGGATACCTTTGAATCTCCTAATCAATCATTGTATTTATTAATTCAGTTACTGATTATTCAAAAATCTGTTTGTGTACAACGAATACAAAACTATACCATTAAAAGATATCAGAGAAGGACTCTGCCCTCTGTCATCTTACAGTATAGGTAAAAAAACATGAGCCATTGTCCAAATGTATCCCTTTATATGAAGTTTTCTGGCTTTCACCAACAGATTAGCTATTTTTCTACTGGATACGATCCAGAAGGACTGTTATGTAAAAGGTTTCAACAAAGAATGGACATCACTGGTCCTTGATACTGCTCTTTCTCTCCCTCTCACTCACCATCCTTCTCTCTGGAAAAGCTGAAAGTTATTCTTTGAGAAGTCTCTCCACCCATGCAATGATTCATAGCATCATTCATAGCATCATTTGCTTCAACTTATCTCGAGAAATAGTGACAACAAATGTATGGGCAGCTCTTGTATCTGCAGATAAAGATTTTCTAAATAGATCTAAAATGCACAATGACCAAAGATTATGTAAAAATAGAGATGGAATTCTCTTATGGAAATGTTTAGGAATATATTTGATGGGAAAAGGGATTTCAAATGTTACATCATTCTTATTACACAAATAAAACCTTGCTTTTATAACATTGATCATGAATATATTTATTTTAAAATTTGGAACGTTAGAGAATTTCATGGCTTATTATGACAGTAATGAATTAAAAGTAGAAAATATTGAAAAATGGAGTTTCCTGATTTTGTAAAATAACCTCAGTATAGAGAGAAATATCAACTAATACAATTTCTTTTGGAATTTTGTCATGTAAATCATTTTTTTTCTCATCTTTTTATGTCAAAAGAATAGTTTTACCTTCTCATCCTTATATAAATTCATAAATTCATGAAATCTTAGGAGTTGGAAGAGGCCTTAGAATTCCTTTTATTCTAGCTCCCTCTGAACATAGAAATCCCTTCATCTCCTTCTTGGACAGATTTGTGTTTTGATTTTAACACTTAAAAAATGAAAATCTCATGTTTTTGTGGCAGCTTATTTCAATATTGAACAGCCTTGAAGGCTGTCAGGAATTCTCTATTATATCAGAAGTCCTGCCTTGCCCATTTAATCTTTTATTGATTTGCTACTGACTCCTGATATGTTCAGTGCTACCTATTTCCTCTTTCACTATTGGAAGAGAGAAATATGTGCCATTCACTTCCCTTTCTTTCTTTCTTTTTTTTTTTTTTTTTTTTGGATAAAAAACTCTTCTTCTTTATTTCTCTTTTCAAAAGAGGGAAGAGAAAATCATGTCATTTTAGGAAGAGATAACAACATGAAAAAAACATGCTAAACAAATACCTCATGAATTAAACTCTAACACTGCCTAGAGCATGGGTTTCCTAAAAAATAGTAAGAGAAAATAGAAAAGAATTTGGAAATTAAGTTTGAGTTCTGATTGTCGATAGTTGTAGGCAAGGGGGTTTTTAATGATTTGTCTTTTATTTTTGGAGGCAGGATAGTGACATGATCAAAGATCTGCTTTAAGAAGGTTAATTGGACATAATAATCGTGTAGATATGATTTCCAGTTACATATGATTTTTTGTTAGTTCTTCCCTCCATATGTCAGCTTGTGTGCATTCCAGAAGCTCTTAGTAACTACCTCACCTTGAATGTGATCTGGACCTGGAAACTTGTTTCTACAACAGAATATGGCAAAAAGGTGGATGTCACTTTCATGATTGAGTTACAAGAGATCACCACTTGATGCTTTGCAGCAGTTTCTCTATTCCGTACTTTCAAGAAGAAAGCTGGCTTCTCTGAGAAGGCCCTGTGCCAGGAACTGAGCATGGCCTCTCTCCAACCATTAGTGAGGAACTGAGGCATTTAACTCAAAAAGAACTAAATCTTGCCAACTATCTTCTGAATGTGGTCGTGGATAGTTCCTCTTGTAAGTCTTGAGGTAACTACATCCCAGGTGACACAGGGTGCAGCCTGTAGAGTCTCGAAAATAACCAGCTAAGCTATGCTTGCATCCATAACCCAGGAAATTTAGATAATAAGTATGTGTTGATTTAAGCTGCTAGATTTAGTGATAAGTTGTTTTGTAGCAATAAATAACTAACATAGAGGTGTATGTGTGATATTTTGAAAGTCTATGCTCACTCAACAAACAACGATTAAACCTTTGGTGAATCGAAGGAGTTTAACCTGATAGGTTGTGAGAAGTATGTTGTAAACAAGTGTATAGTGATGTTTAGAAATAATGAGAGATCACAAAAATTAGATTATAGATTTAACTTTGTGATTTTGGTATTTGTTGGTGTGTGTTTA
Source organism: Aplodontia rufa (assembly GCA_004027875.1). Taxonomy (NCBI): domain Eukaryota; kingdom Metazoa; phylum Chordata; class Mammalia; order Rodentia; family Aplodontiidae; genus Aplodontia; species Aplodontia rufa. The sequence goes on along the minus strand of PVKS010021798.1, from coordinate 22,850 downwards.
TTCATATAGTTTGCTCATGTTCAACAGTAAAACATAGAACTGTGTCATCTGGACTGAGGTATTATTGACAGTAAAAAGGAATATTATTGTGTCCCAAAAGAGCGCACTTTATAAATTTTTATAAAAGAGATTTATATATTCAAAGCATGTGCAAGTCAAGAATATGCAAAATGTTTTTTTAAAGCTGGCGGAAGACCAGCCAAATGAAGACTTTAATTGGGACCTCAAAAAAATTAAAATAGAGGTTAGCCCTTTTTTGATGTATGTGTGTGCTACTATTTTTTCAACTGTAAAACTCATTCCAAATACTAGATTTTTGACACCAAAACCAAAAGCATAAAAGCTCAGAAAACAACACAAACAAAATGAAGTGCTGCCAAACCAAAGCATACCACTTCATTGTATTCTGTCCAGTCCAAAAAAATTATTTATTCCTTACTATGAAAATAATAAGGTTTTCTTCTGCTTTTGATTTTTTAATGATTTGCTGTGTAATATGATCAGGTTGCCTCATTGGAAGAACTAGAAAAGCTGAGGGAAAATTCATAAGAAGGACTCCTTTATGACACTGGATACCTAATAAGGAATTAAGATTATGGGACTAAGATTTGGGAAAAGAGAAATCTTAAGATGTAAGTCCAGTATTTGGAGCTGATATTTTCCTGGGGTGAGAGGCATCTGTAGATTCTTTTAGAAATAAGTTGATAAGAACTTTTGATAAATTAGCAGTGCTAAGAAACAGAAATGCAAGTCTATACTGACCAAATCAGGATTCTTAGCAAACCCCATCTTTTGAATTAGAAACTCCAAAAGGCTGCACTACAGAAGAAAAAGCAAAGAAGAAATGAAAATAAATAAATGAATGAATTTTCTGCCTTTTAAGGGATTTTGGAATAATTTGAAACATATGTATCCCAGTAACTTGATTAAGGTGGTCACCAATGGCTAGTGTCCCTGGCTGCTGGGCTAAATCAATACAAATCTTTAGTCTGTTTTGCTTCTGGGTAAGATGGAGCATTTCAATGTATAACAAGTACAAAATCTGGACAAATCCAAAAATTATTATTTTAAGGGCATCAGGGTACTCAAGCCACAGGACTGAAAAAACGAAAATTCTGGCAAGGGGAAACATTCACAAAAGAGAACTCAGAATCTGTAGTCGTCCCTGAAGTCATCCATTGGTCCTGGGTTTGAGACACAGGATAAGATCCATAAGGACACCTACACAAAGCAGAATTGTTAGGGGACAGAGTAACAAGCAGAATTTTAGGGGGCACATAGGAAACTAGATTGCCATAACTGGAGGTTTCAGAAAGCTCAGACAAATGACTGTTCTCACACTCGGTACACTCTCTGCATTCCAAAGCTGCACAGATGTGGGAGCCAAAAAACTAAGATCAAAAATGAAAATCACTAAAATTCAAGGTAGTATCCTATGATCTTGATCTTGAGTTGGAAGATTAATTATTGTAAATATGTTAATTTCCTATAAAGTGATCTAAAGAGTCAATGCAATCTCAGAATCCTAAATAATATTGTTTAAGGTAGATTGATAAGCAGATTAGAAAATATATGAAAAAGGAAAAAACAAAATTTTTAAAAGAGCTAAATTAGAGAATTTATGCTGTTGGAATTGAAACTATTAGGTTTAATTTGAAGTATAAATTATATGCAAGAAACTGCACATATTTATATGCATACATTTTAAGACGTTTGGAGAGACACATCCATTCATGAAACATCACAACAATCGAAGTAATAGAGACATTTATCACCTCCAGAAATTCCCTTTTATCCTTTCATTTGGGGTGTATATTTGTGTGCCTGTGATAAGAACACCTAACCTGAGACGGATCCTTATTTGTGTGTGTGTGAACTTAGAATGAATCCCAGGGCCTTGTGCATGCTAAACAAGACTTCTACTATTGATACACTCCTGAGGCATAGTCTTTTAGTGAATGCTTAAGTGCATAAAACAGTGTTCTTGTCTATGGACACTATGCTCTACAAAAGCTTTTATAATTATTTTGTCTTGCAATAGTGTGTACGCTGGAATAGGAGCAGAAATACAAGTCAATGAAATGGAATTCAGAGACTAAAAACACATCACATATACATGGTTGATTGATTTATGACACAGATAACATCATAATGCCATGGGGTGCAAGTTGTCTTTACAATAAATTATCCTGTATCAAATATATATGCACATAGGAAAAATAAAATTTGATCCTTATGTTATATTTACACAAAAATCATTTACCTGGTTAGTTGAAATTTAAATACAAAAACGAAACCAGCAAAATGTCTTAAAGATAATAGGAACATATCATGTTTTTTATCTTTACTTTTTTATTTAGGAATTGAGTTGTTGTACAATCATAAATGCATATAAAGTAACAATATGATATGCATTTGGTCCTAAACCATAGTTACCCCCACATCGCAATACCCCAGTCTCTTGATCTTCTATATTAGTCCCTTATAACAGATATATTCATATACATATGATTGTGAATTTTCCAGAAATAAATGAGTGCAAAAGTATTATTTCTCGGGGGGAGGAGAGTATTCTATATTGTTGATTGTCTTCATAGAACCTTCCCTATCTTCCCTCCCTTTCCCATCCTCCAGCTTCCCTCCCACATGTCTATGGCTCCCCTAGATTATGTGTTGCTATGCCTTTGGTGGGGCCAATACATACTTTGACTACCTTTCACCCAAGCCTGAATTTAGCTACAGCCTCCACAAATGAGGGAAAACATTCGAACCTTGACTCTCTGGGTTTGGATAACTTCGCTCAGCAAGATTTCTTCCATTGCCAACCATTTACCCTTAAAAGCCACAATATCATTGTTTCTAATAGCTAAGTAGAACTCCATTGTATATAAACACCAGAGCTTTTGGAGCCATTCATCCGGTGAGGAGCATCAAGGTTGATTCTAGAATTTACATATTATAAATTAAGCTACTACGTACATGGATTTTGCAGTGTCACTGTAATGTGCTGATTCTCACTCATCTGAGAAAATACTCAGAAGAGGGTGGGATAGCTGGTTTGTATGTTGAATCTAACCCTAATTTTTGGAGGAGTCTCCACATTGCTTTCCAGAGTGGTTATACAAGTCTTTAGTTCCACCAACAGTGTGTGAAACTGTCCAGCATTTGTTACTGTTTGTATTCTTCATCTTTGCCAGTCTTACTGGAGTGAGGTGAAATTTTAATGCATTTTCATTTGTGTATCTCTGATTGCTAGTGATTTAGAACATTTTCTCATGTATTCATTGGCTTGCTCAATTTCCTCTGTTGAGATGTTTCTGTTTAGCTCTCTGGCCCACTTAGTGATTTATTGTTTGTGTTTTTGATATTAAGTTATTGAATTCTTTTAAAATTTGGATATTAGTCCCTTGTTGGAGGAATCACAGGCCATGATCATCTCCCATTCTGTGGATTCTCTCTTGACAGTTTTGACTAATTTCTTGGCTGAGCAAAAGCTTTTTAATTTAATGGAATCCCACTCATTAGTTCTTGACTTTAATTCTTTCACTTTGGGAGTCTTGTTGAGGGAATCTTTGACAACTCTCATATGCTGGGGCATTGATCCTAATTTTCGTTCTAAGAGTTGTATGGTAGCTGGTTTAATTCCTAGTTCCTTCATCCATTTTGATTTGATTTTGCTGCAAGGTGAGAAATAAGGATCTAATTTCAACTTCCTGCACATGGCTGTCTGATTGTCCAGCAACATGAATAGGCTGTCATTCCTCCATGTTATATTTCTAAATCCTTTGTCAAAATCAGAAGTTTAAAGATTTGTGGGTTTGTCCAAGTCTTCTATTCTATTCTGTTGGTCTTCTTTCCTATTTTAATACCAGTACCATGCTGTTTTTGTTACTACAGCTCCATAGTATAATTTTGGATCTGGTATTAAGAAACCACCTGTTTCATCTTTCTTGCTTAGTAATGTTTTGGCTATTCTGGGTTTTTTGTTGTTCCAAATGAATTTAAGAATTGCTTTTTCTAGATCTTCAAATAATGACATTGACATCTTGATGGGGATTGCATTGAATCTTTATTGCTTTTGGTAGAATGGCCACTTTAATTATATTAATTCTGCCTAACCAAGAACATAGAACATCTTTCCATTCTCTCTGGTCTTCAATTTCTGTCTTCAGTGTTCAAAAATTTTAATTGAGAGGTCTTTTACTTCCCTTGTTAGATTAATTCCCAAGTATTTTATTGCTTTTGTGGATTTTGTGAATGAGATTAATTTCCTGATTTCTTCTTCTGCCCTATTATTGCAAAAAGGGATAGTTTGACTTCCTCTATTCCTATTCTTACCCCTTTGATTTCCTTGTTTTGCCTGATTTCTCCAGCTAGGGTTTCTAAGACTATATCGAATTAAAGTGGTCAGATTGGGCAGCCTTGTCTTGTTTCCAAGTTTAGTGGAAATTCTTTCAACTTTTCACCATTTAGTATTATACCAGCTGAGGGTTTGGCATATATGGCCTTTACAAAGTTAGGATAAGATTCTTTGATCCCTCTGTTCTCTAGAGATTTGAGCATAAATGGTTGCTGGATTCTATCGAAGGACTTTTCTGCATCAATTGAGATGGTCATATGGTTTTTGTCCTTAATTCTGTTTAAGTGATGAAATGCATTTGTTGATTTGTGCATGTTGATCCAGCCTTGCATCCCGAGAATGAAGTCCACTGGATCGTGATGAATTATCATCTTGATGTATTTTTGAATGTGGTTTTCTAGAACTTTATTAAAGACTTTTGTGCTGTTGTTCATCAGGGATAACAGTCTCTAATTTTCTTTTTTCTATATGTTTCTTTGTTGAGCTTTAGTATCAGAGTTATGGTTGCCTCATAAAAACTGTTTGAGAGAGTTTCTTACTTTTCATTTTCTTGAATAGCTTAATAAAGAGTGGTTTTATCTTCTTCTTATAAGTGTGGTAAAACTCAGCCGAGAATCCATCAAGATTCTTCTTTGTAAGGCTTTTAATTGCTATATGGATTTCATTGCATATTATTGGGCTGTTTAGGATTTCAATATCATCCAGCACCAATTTGTAGATGTTGTATGTGTCTAGAAATTTCTCCCTGTCATTCAGATTATCTGATTTAGAGTAGTATAGTTTTTATAAATATGTTCTTTAATAATCTGTTTGATTTCCATGGGGTCAGTGAAGATCTCTACCTTTTCTTTGGTAATTTTGTCAATTTGCTTCAATTTTCTTCTTCTTCTAGTGAGATTAGCTAGGGGTCTGTAAATATTATATAGTTTTTCAAGAACCAACTCTTTGTTTTATTGAATTTTTTTGTTCCAAATTTTATTGATTTGAACTCTGATCTTTATTGTTTCCTGTCTTCTGTTGTCTTTTGTCTTAGATAGTTCCTCTCTTTGTAAGGAATTGAGGTGTAGTATAAACTTATTTATTCAGGATTTCTCCTGGTTTTTAATGTAGGCACTCAATGATATAAATTTTCCTTTTAAGAATGCTTTTGTGGTTTTCTAAAGGTTTTGATATGTTGTTCATTGTCATTCTCTTCCAAGAATTTCTTGATTTCTGCTGTTATGTCTTCTTGGATTCATTCTTCATTTAACAGGGTATTATTCAATATTCACATATTTGTGTATTTTTGTTATGATTTTGCTATTAATTGCTAGGGTATTGGCCTCATGGTCTGATAGGATACATCAAATAATATCTACGGTTTGTATTTACTGAGATTTCCTTTGTGAACTAGAAAATGATCTGCTTTGGAGAAGGATCCATGCACTGCTGAGAAGAAGTTGTATTCAGCCACTTTGGGGTGGAATATTCTATACACTTCTGTTAAGTCCATTTGATTTATATAGTTGTTTAGACTGGAGATGTCTTTGTTGATCTTTTGTTTTGACAATCTGTCTATTAATGATAGAGGAGTAGTAAAAATCTCCTAGTATTATCTTGTTGGGGTATAGAAGTCATTTTATGTCCTAGAGTAATTTATCCAGATATTTGGAGTGCTGGTGTTTGGAGAGTATATATTTCTTGGGCCATATGTCTGGCAGATTATTTTCCAACCATTCACCCTCAATCTATGGATGTCATTGGTTATAAGGTGGGTGGGTTTCCTGTAAAAACATATTGTTGGATTTTTTTTTCACTATTTTCTTTCTTTTTTTTTTATTTGTTAAATATAGGCTTACAATTATGAGGGAATCATTATCAAACAATCATGAATAAATGTATATTCACATAGCAAGCCAAGGTTGATGTCATTCCATGGTCCCCCCCCCCCGGATTCCCCATGGTTCCATGTTTTTCCCTATTAAACCACCATGATAAATGGACTTCTCATGGAAGTAGGAAGTTTTCCTCTGAGTTGACTGCACCATACTCCCTTGCTCCAGTCTCTTTGATATCCTCCTATTCTCTCGCCCCACTTCCTGACCCCCTCCCCATGTCTCCCAGCATTTTCTCTAATAGTCAAGTAGTATTCCATTGTGTGTGTATATATATATATATACCCCAAAGTTTTTTAATCCACTCATCGAGTGAGATGCATCTGGGTTGGTTCCATAATCTGGCAATAGTAAATTGAGCTGCTATAAACATTGATGAAGCTGTATCTCTATAATATGCCAATTCTAACTCTTCAGGGAAAATACCCAAGAGTGAGATAGCTGGGTTGTAAGGTGGATCTAGCCCTAATATTTTGAGGAGTCTCCACACTGCTTCCCAGAGTGACTGTAAAAGTTTGGAGTCCCACCAGCAATGTGACAGTGTTCCTCTTTTCCCACAGCACCTCCAGCATATGTCATTGATCATATTCTTCATTTTTGGCACTATGACTGGTGTGAAGTGGAATCACAGTGAAGTTTTGTTTCGCATTTCTCTTATATAGAGCATTTTCTCATAAGTATATGGACTTTTTGGACTTTCTCCATTAAGTTTCTTTTTAGTTCCACAGCACATTTATAGATTGGATTATCTGTGTGTGTGTTTTTTTTTTTTTTAGTTCTTTGTATATTCTGGATATTAGCCCTCTGTATGAGGTGTAGCAAGCAAAGATTTTCTCCCATTCTATAAGATCTCTCTTGACACTCTTGACTAAGTTGTTAGCTGTGCAAAAGCTTCTTAGTTTAATGGCATCTCTTTCGTTTATTCTTGACTTTAATACTTGCACCACGGGAGTCTTGTTAAGGAAGGCAGTGCCGACCCTATGTCATGTAGTGTTGATCCAACTTCTTTTTCAAGCAATTGTAAATTTGCTGATCTCATAACCAGATCTTTGATGCATTTTAATTTAATTTTAGTGCAGGGTGAAAGGTAGGATCCAATTTCAGTTGTCTACATATGGCAGTCCAATTTGTCCAACACCATTTGTTCAACAGGCTATCCTTCTTCCACACTATGCTTTTGCCCCCTTTATCAAATATCAGACAGTTAAAGGTATGAGGTTACATCTCAGAATTCTCTATTCTATTCCTTTGGTCTTTAATTCTGTTTTGATACCAATACCATGCTGTTTTTGTTTCTATAGCCCTATAATATAATTTCAGGTCAGGAATTGAAATACCACCTGTTTCCTCCTTTTTGTAAGTAGTGTTGTGGCTATTCGGGGTCTTGGGTTATTCTGCAAGAATTTGAGTGTTGCTTTTTCTATTTCCATAAAGAATGACATTGATATTTTGATGAGGATTGCATTAAATTTGTGTAGGACTTTGGGTAGAATGGCCATTTTGATGATATTGATTCTGCCTAACCATGAACATGGAATGTTTTCCATCTACTTAGATCTTCTGCTGTTTCTTTTTTTAAAGTTCAATAGCTTTCATTGTACAGGTTCTTAACATCCTTTGTAAGATTTATGCCCAAGTATTTTATTTTTTTGGAGGAGATGGCAAATGGGACAGATTTCCTGATTTGTTCTTCAGGGACTTGCTTCTGGGGTATAGGAAAGCTAATGATTTAATGCTGTTGATCTTACAGCCAGCCACTTTGCTGAAATCACTTATAAGCTCTAGAAGTCTTCTGATTGAGCTAATTGGGTCTTCTAGGTATAGGATCATGACATCAGCAAAAAGAGAACTTGACTTCCTCTTTTCCTATTCTAATTCCTTTGAGTTTCTTCTCTTGTCTGATAGCTCTGGCAAGGGTTTCAAGGACTATATTGAATAAGAGTGGTGAAAGTGTACAACCTTGTCTTGTTTCTGAATTCAGTGGAAATGCTTTCAGTCTTTTTCCATTGAACATAATGGTGGCTATGCGTTTGTCATAAATGGATCTTACATAGTTAAAATATTTTCCCTTGATCCCTATCTTTTCCAGATTTTGAGCATAAATGAGTGTTGAATTTTATCAAAGGTCTTTTCTGTATCAATTGAGATAATTATATGCTTTTTATTTTTAATTCTGTTTAAGTGGTGAATTACATTAGTTGATTTTTGTATGTTGAATCAGGCCAGTTTTTCTGGAATGAAGCCCACTTGATCATGATGTATTATCTTTTTAATGTACTTTTGTCTCCCATTAGCTACAATTTTATTAAGGATATTTGCATCTATGTTCATCACGGAAGTTGGTCTCTCATTTTCTCTTCTTGATGTGTCTTTGTTGAATTTTGGGATCAGTGAATATTTGCTTCATAAAAAGTGTTTAGGAGTGCTCCAATCCTTTCAAAATAATGGAAAATCTTATAGAGAATCTGTATTAATTCTTTGGTAAAAATTTGGTCAAATTCTGCCATGAATCATCAGGTCCTGGGCTTCTCTTTTTTGGACGATGTTTGATTGCTGCTTTGATTTTGCTACCTGAGATAGGTTGGTTTAGATTTTAGATATCCTCCAGTGTTAATATGGGGATATTGTGTTTGGCCAAGTATCTTTCCATATCTTCCAGATTATCAAACTTGGCAGAGTATAAATTTTCAAACTAAGTTCTGACAATCTTCTGGATTCTGGTTGAGTCTGTGGGGATATCTCCATCTTCATCTTTGATTTTGTTGACATGTTTTTCTTAATTCTTGATTTTGGTGAGGTTGGCAAGGGATCTGTTGATTTGTTTATTTTTTCAAAGAACTAACTCTGTTTTGTTGATACTCTGTATTTTTTGTTCTCAGTTTCATTGATTTCAGCTCTGATTTTTATTATTTCCTGTCTTCTATTAGGTTTGGGAATGGATTGTTCCTCTTTTTGCAGGAGTTTGAGTTGGACCATAAGTCTATTTATTTGGGCTCTTTCTAGATTTTTGATATGTGTACTCAGTGCTATAAATTTACCTCTTAAAAATGTCTTCACACTATCCCAGGGATTTCCATATTTTGTTTCTTCATTTTCATTAATTTCCAAGAATTTCTTGATTTCTGATATAATTACCACTTTTATCCATCCATATGAAAGGGTATTATTCAATTTCGAAGTATTTGAGTAATTTCTGTTGTTTTTCTTGTTCTTGATTGATAAGATCATTGCATTGTGTTCTGTCAGAATATATGGGATTATATTAACTTTTTTGTATTTGTTAAGGTTAGCTCTGTGGACTATGATGTGGTCTGTTTTAGAGAAGGATCCATGAACTGCTTAAAAGAAGGTAAATTCAGCTGATTTACGATGCAATATTCTGTAGATGTCTGTTAAGCCCAATTGATTAATAGAGTTGTTCCAATTAGATATATCTTTGTTTATCTTTTGTTTTGATGATCTGTCTAGTGTTCATAATGGTGTATTGAACTCCCCTGGTATTATTGTGTTGAGATCATTGAGGGATTTAATGTCCTTGAGTATTTTTTCCATATATATGGGGGGGATTGTAATTGGGAGCATGAATGTTAATTATTGTTATGTCTTTTAGGTGAATTATCACTTTTAGTATGATGTTGTTTCCATCTTTGTCCTTTCTGACTAGTTTTTAATGAAATTAACTTTATCGCATATTAGAACCTCCACATCAGCTTGCTTTTTTGACCTCAGGCCTGATAGGTATTTTGCCAACCTTTCACCCTTAGTCTGTGTCTATTTTTGAGTGTGAGGTGTGTCTGCTGTAAATAACATATTGTTGGACTTTTTTCCTGATCCAGTAAGCCATTATGTGTCTTTTAATTGGGTGTTGAGACCATTTGCATTCAGAGTTAGAAGGGGTATGGGAATCTGAGTTTCAAACTTTGTGACATTGCTGAATTATTTGCCATCTTGGGTCTCTTTTCGTGTGTATTGTGGTTATACACACTCTCTTGTTTAAGGGTTTAGGGAATTATTAGCATGTTCTTCTGAATGAAGAATGTCCTTCAGAATATTCTGTATTGCAAGGTTAGTGTTCATGTATCTTGCTAGCTTGAATTTATCATTGAAGTATTTAATTTCTCCATCATATCTACAGCTGAGTTTTGCAGGGTACATTATCTTTGGCTGAAAATTGTTTTCTTTCAAGATTTGAAAAATATTGTTCCAAGCTCTTCTATCCTTCATTGTCTGATCTGAAAAATCAATAGTGATCCTAATTGGTCTGCCTCTGAATGTGATTTGGGGCTTTTTCCTTGCTGCTTTTAGAATTCTCTCTTTAATTTCTCTGTTATTCATTTTATATATGATATGTCTTGATGAATTTCTCATTTGATGAGGTCTGTTTGGTGTCCTATAAGTGTCTTGGATTTGGTATTCTGGATCAATTCTGATAAAGGGGAAATTCTCCTTGGCAGTATCACTTAGAATGTTCTTAATGCCTCCTGTTTGTTTTTTGATTTTTCCTTCATGTCCAAATACTCTCAGGTTATTTCTTCTCATCTCATCAAATATTACAATATTACTTGGAAGTTCTGGTCATGTACAATAGTTTCTTTTCTTGTCTGTCCTCCTTGAAATCAACATTTTTCAGCCTGTCTTTGCTATCTGAGGTATGTTCTTTGAGAGCTAAGGTACTATTTTCTGTTGTGTTTACTCTGGTGTTAGTATCTTCTAGTGAAGATTTGATTTGGTTGCCAATATTTTTCAATTCTGATAGCTCTGCTACATCTCTCTTCAGGGTGTCTAGCTCTTTATAAATATGGTCTTTCATCTCCTGGAATTGTTTCCTTATTTCTTTATAAAAGTTGTCTCTCATAACTTGAAACTTATCTCTGATCTCTTTCCTTAAATCTTCTTTCAACTCTTTGATTGAATAACTAATCAAAATGTTGATACAGATTTCTAGGATTTCATCTAGGACCCTGATCATGAAGCTGTGAGCTGTGAGGCTGAGAAGTGGAGTTATTTCCCCTTTTCCTCATTTTCAAATACAGAGGGTGTGTCTTGAAGAGCATCAGTGAGAATTACTCTTGTAGGGGTTATTGGAGCTTCTTATGACTTGCTTCATTGGAATGGGGTGCTATTTGGGAAGCACAGATCAATATCTGCCAGTCCAATCAGTGAAGAATTGTGAGCTTATAGGTGCATATACGATATTTTCAACTAAAATAGTTATAATGATGATAAGCACCTGTAGGAGTTTATCATGAGAGCCCTCACAATACATTAAGATAGCAAGCATCTCCCCATTTTTAAGGATGACCTTTTCTTCAGTAAGAAAAACATCTATAATTGGGGAGAAATCATGTCTAGAAGCCAAGGTAGTGTCAAACTCATGACTTAGAATAAAGAGCTACAAAGTATTAGTGTGGTGTAGGGTATTCAATTAAGAATAAGGAAAAGATAGAAATGGGATGCTAGTAGGGTACAGATTTTGGGTGAGGATGAGAAAGAACAGCATATAGGTTAGGAATTTACAAAGTACAGGGAAGAAAATGTTATTATGGAGTGTGGTTCTCTTCAACCCAAGGCGGTTGAGGTCTAGTTTGCTCTCATGAAGACTTGCCACAATCAGACTCCAACGCTATGAAGACAGCAGTCAAGTTTGAGAAGACACAGTGACAGGAGAAACCAACCACCAATACATACAAACAAATACAAAATATATACATCAAAGAACACCAAATTCAGTAATAACAATAGAGATAAAAAGCATAAAAAATAAAAAAACATTAAAATGTGAAAAAGTAAAAAATTTTAAAAATACTGAACACCAACAGCAGCCACAAAAAGTGAAAAAGGAGTTGTGAAGGTTCTAAATTTTTGTCCCCTAAGTCCGTGTGTACTGTGGTGGAGTGTGTTCATACATGGCATCTAGCTGGACACTCTTCCCAGTTGAGCTAGTTGGGGGGGAGGGTGTGAAGTGTGGTAATCTCTGATGGCTTTGGGTTTTCCTAGAGAGTCTTGCCAAATTTTTCTGCTGTAGAGGGGTAGAAAACACTACCCTTTTCTGCTTCCTGTGAGAATAGAGTTCGGTGCCTCCTGAGATGCACTCTTGGGCAGATTATTTTCTGCCTGACCAACCTGCTGACCCCTTAAACTGGGGAGCCAGGAACTGTTGGGAGTCGATTAGATCCTGGTGTAGATGTATGGGACTTTAACTATTCCAAGGAGAGTAACCAGTCTGAAGCTAGCTTCCTGGGATCATTGTTGCACTACTCTTGGATGCCTTGTGATCTTCATTGACCCCAAGAGAAGCTGTGTGAGGTTTTTATAGTCCCTGCAAGGTAAGACAGGTGTGAAGGAGGTACCAGGGTTATTGGGACAGTGATTATGTAGGTATTAATTGTAACCACTAGGAGGCATGGGAGCCCAGTCCCACCTGAAGAGCTCAGGACCTATGGAATCTTGGCTTCACAGAAACCAGAGGCTGAGACTGAGCCCAGGCTGCCCCTTTTGTTCAAAGGTTCCTGAGGCTGATGCTAGTCCCTGCCTTGTTTCAGAGTTATAAACATTTTTGGAGCAACTGCATCGACTTTCCACCTTGGGTAAATATGCCCTATTGAGCTGAGTTCTGATTATAGACTCCTCTTATTTGGGCATATAAAAGGGTGGGTAGCAGGCCACCATTTGCATGTCCCATGAGCAGGAGAGAGGATTCCCAGCCCCACACAACCCCATGGACATACCTTCAGGACACAGAGCACTTAGATTTGCTTTTCTGTTCTTAGAGACTGAGGTCTCTAATCCATGCATAAACAATGGCTCTGTTTTCACTTTTGCTGAAGGATTGCTCAGACCTGCCCTCTAGGAAATCTCAAAATGGTGGTGCTGGATGGCTAATTTACATACACTTTAAGTCGAGATAAATTACTTATGCCCTGCTTCTTCCCCACTGGGATAAATTCCTGCCCCGTGGCTGTGAAGCCAGCAGCACCTGGAGCTGGTATGACTAACTCCCAGTTTAAGGTGGTTATTACAAAGCTCTTTTCCTTTGGTGTTAGTGAATTAAAGTGGACAATCTCCCCATATGCAGTGTGCCCAATCCTACCATTGGAGACCATGTCCAATTCCTGCAGCATGTACTTTTGCTCAGGAGTGCTGGGGAATCACTGCTGATGGCATGGGCGCCATGTTTTCTACCTCGGATTTTGATTTTTGGTCCAATCTGCTAATCTCTGTCTTTTCATTGGTGCATTGAGACCATTCACATTCTGTATTAGGATAGTTATGTGGTTATGGTTCACAGTCATCATGTTTCTGTGCTTTTTTTGGTTGCCTTTTGATAGTGTGCACTTTTTTGAATTTCCTTTGCTTCTGGGTTTTGAGACTTACTTGCTTGTTCTTTTATCTGGAGTTTATTTTTTATATATATTTATTATATTTTATTTATTTTTTTATTAGAAGTATATAGAGATACAATTGAGGGGGAAACATTATCAAACCATCAGTAACCAATGTATATATACTTTGTTATCCAGGGGTAATGCCAAAACATGGATGACCACCTTGGGTTTCACCTGTTCCAGTTTCCCCCAGAAGAACTCTTGAGTTCAATGGGTATCTCGTGGAGGAATGACATCAGCTTCTGAGCCAGTTCCCCCATATCCCCACTCTCCAGTCTCCTATGAGTTCTTCATACACCCTCCCCCCTCTCCATTCCCCTCCCTCCACCTCCAAGTATCCTAGGGAGCCATCCCCCTATTATGCTGAGAGTCATACAATTTGAAGTTATTGTTAGGTTAGCCGTCTAACCTACTGCTTCACCATGTATTCTAGCTTCCACAGATGAGAGAAACCATTTGGCCCTTTAGTCTCTCAGGTTAGGATACTTCACTTAGCATAATTCTTTCCATCTCCATCCATTTGATATCAAAAGCCATAATATCATCTTCTCTAATGACCGAGTAGTATTCCATTGTATATATGTACCAAAGCTTTTGTATCCACTCATCGAGTGAGGGGCATCTGGGTTGGTTCCATAGTCTAGCTAAAGTAAATTGAGATGCTATAAACATTGAGGAAACCACATCACTATAATACGCTGATTCTAACTCTTTTGGGAAAATCCCCAGGAGAGGGATAGTTGGGTCATAAGGTGGTTCCATCCTTGTAGTGAAGAGGAGCTATTTGGTCAATATAGACCTAAAGATGCCAGATAGTTCTGTGAGAATTTGAGAGGCTATAGGTGCAAATACTAGTCCATTTCAACTAAAACAGATGAGCTGATGATTAGCACCAACAGTAGCAGCTTTCTTTGAGAGAACTCTCACTGTGTAGTATGATACCAAGCAAGTACCAGTTTTGAAGCTTGTCAATTTCTTCAGGTATTAGGGTCTCTCTGAAATTGGGGAGAAGGAATGACTAGGAAGTCAAGGAAGTGAATTGGGGAGGTATAAAATCACACCTGTTATAGAGTATAGGGGAACTAAGGATTAGGGGGGAGTAGGTTATTCTATTAGGACTAAAGAAAACATAAAACTGGGGTGTGGGTAGGGTAAAGACTTGGGGTGAGAATGAGAGAAAGATGCTTATATTTAGGGATTACCAGAGTACAGTGGAGGAAGAGGTTAGCAGTAGGGTTCAATAAGACCTAAAGAAATAAGAGCCAATCACCAATACATACACAAAGATAAGTACTTACATCCACAGACACCAAAATTCAGTATTATTTGTAAGGCAAGAAAGGAGCAGAGGAAAAAGAAAAAAAAACCCAAAACCCACAGTAATGTTAAAATTTTAAAAATATTATTTTCCAGCTGGATTCCCGTTTAAAAAAATTAAAAAAATAATAAAATTAAAAAGTTAAAAAGAAAAAAATGAAGAAATGAAAAAGAAAAAAATACAAAGCTATTTGGTAAAATTCTGGGAAGTATGTATCATCGGATAGTGCGTTCAAATCTGATGTCAAGGTGGGGATTCTTTGGAGTTGAGTTTGTCTAGGGAGAAGCAGATTGATTGAGACCGGTGGCCTGGTTTTTCTTAGAGGATCTCCTCAAAATTTTCTGTTGCAAAGGGGTATTCAGCTCGCCCTGGGTTGTAATCCTGAGATGGTTGCTTTCTGCCAATCCACACTCTAGATATTTCTTGGACCTGGGGCTCAGAGGTTGTAGACAATTGAGTTGATCCTATTGTAGATGTATGGGTCTCTGGCTGATCCAAGGAGAGTGATCAGCCTGAGACTCACTTCCTCAGGATCACTGGTGACCCACTCTGTGTGTCTTGTGATCTTCAGAAGTCCCAAGATCCGCTCTTTGGGGTTGACTGAAACCCTCAGAAGATGGTCCAGATTGTGCCAGTGCTTCTATGATTCTCAGTTGTAAGCACTAGGAGGCGCCCTACTAGAGAGGTCCAGGCTTACGAAGCCAAAGCCTTGGCTATGCAAGGAGCTCAGATGCTGAGGGGAAGCCCGTGCTGCCACATACATTCAAAACTTCCTGAGGCAGATTTCAAGCAGAGGCTGAAGCAGAGGATGCCCTATAGAGGGATGCGCCCTGCTGGAGCAAGTTCTGTTCACAGACTCATCATATTTGGGTGAGAAGGGGGGCAGTCGGAAGAGCAGAATGTGGCCAACCAAGAGGTTTGGGAGCTGGAGAGGTGAATCGCAGTTCCCTACAGCCCCCAGGGCAGATGGCCATTTGGTGGGGGGGTGTAACTTCTGCTTCTGATCATGGGTACTGAGGCCCTTTAACGCTGCTGGGTGACCCACCCCACCCCGCTCTCCCAAGCTGGTTCGAGCACTTATGTTAAAGGACTCTAAAATCAGCACTTGTAAAAACGAGGGCACCGGTGGAGAGTTATTGACTGTGGTGATTGGGTTAAAGATCTTGTGCCGAAACCTCTCCTTCCCAGGCTCTGTGGGCAGCATCCAGAAGTGTAGCAGTAACTCCCAGCACCACAAAGACCTTTTGGGAAAGGGCCCAATCTCGTGATAGATTCTGGTTTTCTGTCCATGAAGTCTGAGAGCCCAGGAAGTTGTTTTTTTTTTTGTTTTTTGTTTTTTGTTTTTTTTTGCTGAGTGACCCGCCCCTCCCTCAGGGAAACTTCACAGTGGTGCGCTGCTGCACAAACAGCTACAAGTTCGCTAATGTGAGCAGTTAATTCCCAGCGCTTTATGCAAGATTAGGTAAATTACAAGCAGTCAGATCAGGGAGTTCACAGCCAGCAGGGTTAGGGTGCGTGGTTAGGAAACAGGAAACTCGCTCCCTTGCTACGTTTCCACCCTCCAGGGTAGCCGTCCCCCCCCCCCCATGCGGGCCGAGTGCCACGGGCTCCACTAAGATTTCTTTATATTCATTAATGGACCGAGTTATTCCTTTGGAGATAAAGAATTAGTTGGGGGGAGATAATATTCCCCCACACTAGGTACTTTGTCCTACCATGGGAATCCGGGTGCTGTCCTGCAGGGTGAGGTGAATCTCAGGAGCTCCTGGGAGTCAGTGACGGTGGGATGAACGCCATTTTGAGAACCCTCTGGAGTTTATTTTTGAGGATTCTTTGTAATTCTGGTTTTCTGTTTATGAATGCTGTAATGTATGTTCTTATTATGAGAAGTTCTTATTTCCTCCTCAAATTTAAAGGTGAGTTTTATTGTGTATACTATTTTTGGCTGCAAGTTGTGGTCATTCAGACACTGAAAGATGTCCTTTCAAGATCTTCTTGCTTCTAGTGTGTGAACTGAAAAGTCAGACATAATTCTTAATGGTTTGCCTCCAAATGTGATTTGGTGTTTCTCTCTTGCCAATTTTAATATCTTTTCTTGATTTCCCTGTTCTACATTCTTGAATATGATTTCTCTCAGTGATCATCTCATTTGATTAGGCCTTTTGGGTGTCCTGTATGCTTCCTGGATTAGCATATCTGACTCTATTACTGACTCTATTCTGATATGGTAAGAAATTTCTTAAACTGTTTTGTTGAGGATGTTTTTTATACTATTCGTTTTTGTTTTTATTTCTTCCTGTATCATAATTACTCTTATATTGTTTCTTCCGATTTCATTCCAGACATTTTTGAAATTTGTGCTCACCGTCTGTGAGTTTTTTCTTCTTCTTCTTCTTTTTTTTCCATCCATGCATCCATGCTTACTAAGCCTATTTTCATTGTTGGAAGTTCTCTTTCTTCCAGAGCTGAGGTTTGGTGTTCTATAGAGGTTAATCTATCATTAAATTCTTCCATTGTTGTTGTGATGTGTTTGAGTATTTTAGCTCCATTATTTCTTTTTTCAGTACATCTATTTCTTTGCTGATAGTTTTACATCTTTTGAATTTTCTCACTTAGTCCTTTCATTAAACCTTCTTTTAGTTCATTGTTCCTTTTAGTAATCAGATAATTGATAATTATTTCTAGATTTTCATTCTTTTCATGTGCTCCTTTGTTGGGGAGTTGTGTCCTTGAGGTGAACCTTTTCTA
This sequence comes from Aplodontia rufa, assembly GCA_004027875.1. Classification (NCBI taxonomy): domain Eukaryota; kingdom Metazoa; phylum Chordata; class Mammalia; order Rodentia; family Aplodontiidae; genus Aplodontia; species Aplodontia rufa. Next base: position 5,165 of record PVKS010021798.1, on the reverse strand, counting down.
TTTTAAGTCCCCATGTTGATAATCTTCTGAATCTTTGAATTCAGTTTCCCTGGTGAAGATAAGCAGGCCTCTGGAAGTGTTTCTTCCTGCAGATCAAAGGATCAGGTCAGACACCAAACCTCTGATGACCACGTTGTTCAAGAAATCTGCATCTTACTGGAACCTCATTTTGCTGAAACTTATGGATCGTCAGGGCACTGATATGGAATCTGTTGAGGGTGTGGAGCAGCCCACTGTATTGTAGAAGTGCAGAGCTGGGATGTGTTATTGGGTCTGGTATCACATGATGGGCCAGAATGGGCCTCCTATGCACTGTGACAGAACCTGGTAGTCTTGGCAGCAGGGGTAGACCCAATATATCTGGAGCTGCTGGTGAGTATGTGCTGTGGCTGGGATAATTGGAAACAGGCATCATGGTCTTGGATGTGGGTGTCCTGTGTGTGTCTGCAGGCCCCAAATCTAAGGCATGGATCTGCAGGCAGTAGCTGCAAGGGTTGACTCTAGTAGAGGTGTCCTCAGAATATATCATCTTGACTTTGGGAAAGGAAAAGACTTCTATTAGCCACAAAAGTTGTAACTCTAAGGAATAGGCAGAAATTAAACTCTTTGTAGGAAGACACTATTTAAAAAATATGAAAGTGAGTCCTTCAAAATGGGTAAAATGATTCCAAGTACATATAACTGAGAAAGGGTCTGTATCCAAAATTTATAAAGTACTACAAGAAATCAGTAAGAAAACAAAAATTTCTCAGAAAGATCGAAAAGACTCATGAGTGAAGTCAAAGGACACCCAACCACTTTAGTTATCAGGAAGACAGAATTTAAACCAACACTGCTATAGCACTACTCCCATGGCAGAAGGGATAAAACAAAAGAAAACAAAACAAAATGAAACAAATAAACAAACAAGCAAAAAAACAATTGGCCAAATTTGGTGAGGATATGAGACAATGGGAAAACTAAAAACACCCTTGTTGAAAGTATACATTTGTACAACTTCAGATAAAAAGTTTTTCATTATACACCAGCATTGAAGATTCTTTTTTCCAGATGTATAAATTCTATTTGAAGGTAATCATAAATACATGTACATGAGAGGGAAGAGACATATATAAGTTTTTGTACAACTTCATAAGAGCCTCCAAAAGAAAAGAAACATTCATGAAATTGCATCTATAAATATAATATAGAGTCAAAGAAGCCAGACACAAAATAATGTAAACTTGTATTGTTGGATTCATAGTTTTCCAAAGCAAGCAGAGCAAAACTTTTTGTTAGTGATAGGAATAGTAGTTCTCTTGAGGGAAGGTAGAGAAGAAAGGGGGATTGATTAGGATATGAAGAGTCCTTTTGGGTGATGGTGTATTATCTATTGCTGCATAACACAGATACATAGTATCTGAAAATAAGAGATACTTATATCAGTTTCTATAGGTCAGGAATAAAAATCATTTTGCAAGTTTCCTTTGGTTAGAAGTCTTCTATGAAGTTAAAATTATGGTATCACACAAACTGGCAGTAATCGGAAACCTCTACAGAGTGTGAAATATCTTATTCCAATCCCACTGAAGTGTTTAAAAAAAGTCTGTTTCCAAATTCACTCATGAGGGTTTCTCCTTAAAATGGCCTGATGACATTGTTGTTGACTTGCCCCAGCATGAGTGATCTAGAGGAGATCATAGAATGAAAGTATCAAGAAGCATTCTATTGTCTTATTACCCAACCTTAGAAGATACGTTCCTTTTCCAATGTCTCACTGAATTCCCTAAAAGAAAATCACTAAGCTCAGAAAAGGTATGGCTAACAGTAAGAAAGTCACTGAAGCCCTCTGATCTACCACAAATGATAATACCCAATTTCTTGACCTCAGTGCAGATTTTACGAGTAATTGCCTTATGTCATTCATTGGAAGGCATATTTATGTTTTGCGCACTTTTCTATATTTTTAATGAGAAAAATTTTTATTTTAAGAATGTAAAAAATTTCAAGTAAAAACATACAATAATAGAATTTTCATCAAACTTTGTGTCTTCTTGGAATAGAATCAACATGCAATGCAATTCCAAAGAATCCTTCCTGACCCCACTCACTAGCTCTACGGACTTATTTAAGAGCATTTGTGAAATTTAAAAAGAGCCCATTTAAAAGAGATACAACCATAAATGTTCAAAATAAAAATAGATAAATTAAGTTGAGCTTATCTTTTCCTTGGAAGAATTGTTCTTAAGACTCTTATTCAAATATTTCTGAGTATGCTTTTTAGTTGCTTGTGGACAAATTATACCCAAACAATAGTCTTTGATTTCATTCTTCCATTCTCTGTAAGAATCTAATAACTTTCTTAATCATATACCTTAATTACAATTTTCTAAGTTTCAAAATAAAAAATATTTTATTTTTGTTTTTTAAGGAAATTACCACTTCTGATTTGAATGGGAGAAGAAAAGTATTTTGTGGCATATAAATAGTAAGAAAGCAAACATTTTTATTAATAATTTAAATTATTTTTTCTTTTAATTGAAATATAAATAATGTATATACAATTAATAAAAATGTCTATATCTACTGATTATATATATGTATATAATATAAGAATATATATATTCTTTCTTAGATAAGAGAGGTATTTCTTACATCTGAATGCACTGCTCACTCATTCCTTGACAAACTAACTAATGGCACAACCCAGCCTGTTACCCTTCCCTTCATGATGGGAAAGAGCACTGGCGTGAGCATGGATATGAGCAACTTTTGTCACTTTCCCTCAAGTCGAGAATTCCAGAGGGAGTTTGAGAAAAGGTGTAGATGTACCAAAGTGGACTCTGTTTTTAAATACCACGTGAAGTTTCTGTTTTCCCAACTGGAACTATGAGATATAGTAGTCTAAGCAATAAATGGGACTATGTAATTATTTCAGAATGTGTATGACTGTATTTGATTGCAACATGATTTACCTAAGAAGATCTTTCCCCTAACCTATTAATTACAAATAATTTTATTGGTTAAAGAAAAAAATACAGACTACCATTTTGACTTATGAAACTTTGCATACAAGTTTCATTCCAGATTCCTGCAACTGCTTCAAAAAATCACAAGGGGTCATGCTTGTTAGATAGTAAGAATAAAATTTACCTAATATTATTAATATACATATTTCAAAGAAGGCACATTGTCACACCATAAATAATAAATTATAAATAATTTGTATTCCAATAATAATTAAATGAGGAAAATTATTTCATTAGCCATTATAAATAAAATAAAAATCATACTAATTTATTTTCAGTGATAAAACTATTAGTGCAAATCAAACATTATATCTGTGCTTGAAAATTGATCAATATAAATGATACCTTTGATTGAACATTATCTTGAAAATACGAGTAAAAAGTTTGTTTCAATATGTAAATGTGCATTTTTTTCATAATAGTTTCAGGTAATTGGAATGACTACAATTACTGTGCACTGTATTAGGGTATATAAATTTTATGAGACAGTGAATGCCTGTGAAAAATCTTTGTCATTGAGTTCCAAAAATGATAATTAGTACACATTTAATATTTTACATAGAAATTAATTTCAACATGCAATTTGAAACTCTCTGTATATGATACTTAAATTTACTTTTCTTGAGAAGTGTTATAATAGCAATTTGGAATATAATTTATTTAAAAATATATGTTAAAGAATTGTGCCATAAAACTTTCAATTTTAATAGATTATTAGCCAGCTTTTTTTTGAATTTAGGCTACTTGAAAACATTCTGATTTTTTTTCAATATTTTAAAAGCAAACATTGAAATACAAAACTGGCCATTTAAAAACACATGACAGATATGAAATATAGTACAGTATAAGCTAGTATTAAATAGTACCTTATTATTTGTGAAATAAAGTAGTTATTTTAAAAACATATGGATTAATTTTTTTTTCTGGAAAATTGTAAACCTATTGAACTTTCCCTATTTTTTATTGGAAAGAGTGATTTTTAGTGAAAGCTTCTGTTGTTGTTACTAATTCTATTGCTGCTGTTTTCTAGTAATTGTCTAGTAATTTTTTTTTTTCAGGGCTGAGGACTGAAATCAGGGCCTTACCTGTGCAAGGCAAGCACTCTGCCACTGAGCTAAATCCCCGACCCCTTGTCTAGTAATTTTTAATTGCCAAATTCATTGTGTTATTCCAGTCTTCATCTTAGAGGAGTACTGAGAATGATTTGAAGCCTACAAAAATCATTATTCTTGCCTTGTATTGGGTCCTTGCAAGAATTTGAGTATCTGTGGATACCATGAGATCCTTATCAGAATGTATAATTCCATGGATAGTGAAAGGAATACTTGGTGTTTGGAGTTGATATTGTAACTGACTCTAAAGAAACCTTGTGTTAAATAACTCAAAAAGGATTAGTAGTTTATACTAAAAGGAAAACTATCAAATAGAGTATGACACTGAAAAATGGTCTCAGTCCTCCAGCAAGTATAAGCCAAAAATCACTCATGGACAATTTGAGCAGACCTTGTAGAACTGGCATTAAGGCTTCATTAACAAAGCATTCTTTTCATGTATTTTAAAGATATGTCTGAAGAGTGAAGTATTATTTCTTTCATGTAAGCAACCTGCACTTAGAAATTTACTGCTACCTACCTCAGGAAGTCTGATCACCAACTGTTTTCTTTTTTTTGTCTATTTCACTAATTTATTTATTCATTCATTCAAGAAATATCCACTACATGAACAGATGAGTAGAAATTCTAATTACACATGATATTGGACATTTATGTTTTATTGTATTATGTATATCAATTATATTTAGTGATTACAAATAGGAAAAAAGCACAAAGTGAAATCAGAAAATGATGCAATGACAATTACAGAAAAGTATCCAGGTAAATTAAGAGAAAAACCTCAAAAATGCATAGAATTCATTAAAATGTAACAGAAAATCCAAAATTTTAAGGAAAATTTAAATATATATATATATATAGAAACCCCACGAATATACTGAAAGCAACAGATGCAGGAGAATAAAATGTTTGAGTTAACAAGAATTTTCAACTCAGTTCAGTTTGCTAGGAAATTACCTGTCAATTACCTATTCTTTTTTTTTTTAAATTTTTTTTTATTTTTGAACAACCATACAAGTTTTTAACAACCATATAAGTTTTTAAC
>PVKS010021797.1:0-34677 GCA_004027875.1 Aplodontia rufa | reverse complement strand
CCAGGCCAGCGGAACAGAAGAGGGAGCGGGGCTGAGTCTACCCAGGCCAGCGGAACAGAAGAGGGAGCGGGGCTGAGTCTACCCAGGCCAGTGGAACAGAAGAGGGAGCGGGGCTGGGTCTACACAAATAAGCTCACTGATGTTTCACAACAGAGCAAAAGCAACTGAATGATGAAAGAGTAATCTTTTGAAAAAGTAGAGCTAAAATAATTGAATATCCATATGTAAACAAGTGATTCTAGATCAAAACTTTACACATTTCACAGAAATTAACTCAAAATGGATCACAAATGCAAAGGTAAAATGTGAAATTTTGAAATGCCTAAAAAAATCATAGAAAGAATTCTACTTGACTTTGGTTTGCTGATGAGTTTTTATAGACAATTTCCACAGCACAGCATGAACCATGAAAGAAAAACAGGATAAATTGGGTGTTATTAAAATTAAAATCTTCTGTTCTTCAAGAGACATTAGGAGAATAAAAATATAATCCACATATTGGAGAATATATCTGCAAGACGTGTCTGCTAAGGAACGCGTATCCAAAATAAGCAAAGAATTCTTAAAATTCAACAATAAGAAAACAAGCAATTAAAACATAGGGAAAAGCTCTGAACAGATTCCCCGTCAAGGACAGGTGGTCCACATGATTTGTCGCTGGGGACTTGCAAATTAAAACAACCAAACACACCTATGAAGCTGGCTAAAATCCAGCACCGACTGCTGGCCCAGATGCTGAGCCAAGGCAGCTCACATTCATGACTGGCCATGATGCAAAATGCCACAGCCACTTTGGAAGACGGTTTGGCAGTTCCTTACACAGCTAAATATACTCTTACCATATGATCCATCAATCATGCTCCTCAGTATTTACCCAACTGAGTTGAAAACTTATGGCCACGCACAAACCTGCATCTGAGTGTTTATCGCAGCTTTATTCGTAATTGCCCAAAACTGGAAGCAACCAAGATGCCCTTCATGGGAAAATGAGAAACAAGTCATCGATCATCCGTAGGATGGAATAGTATTCAGCAATAAACAGAAATCCATCGAGTCATAAGAGAGACATGGACACACTCAATGCTCACTGCTGAGTGAAGGCGAACCTCTGGAAGTGTGCTTCCAGGCGAGAGAAGCCATCTAGGAGGTTCCACACGCTGGCTTTGCGGGGATACAGCACTCTGGGAAGGCAAACTTTCATGAGAAGCTAAGTAACCTGTGGTTGCTAGGGGTGGGGCACAGTCCACTGAACAGGTGAAGCACAAGGGATGTTTGAGAGCAGGAAAAGTCTTTGGTGTTGTATTATAATGATGAATATGTGATACATTTGTCAAAACCACAGAACTTCATAGTACAGATTAATAAGTGAAAATACATCCATGTATGCGAATTTAAAAGTCATTTAGGAGGTTGGGGCAGCCCAGGATGGAAGGCAAGAGTGACACTGAGGCACGGCCCTGAGATCTAGCTGATAACACTGTTTCCCACGGCAGGCAGAGGCCAAGGGTGAAGCCGCTGCACGTGTGCACTGGGGGCCGTCCGCTAAGTAACAGATGCCAGGTGGTGGCAGCCAAGTCTCTCAGGTGGGGGGCAGTCACAGATGAGCAAGGACAGGAGTCCAAGGAGATCCACGTGGAAATGGGTCCAAGTTGAAACATCAGCACGTTTGTTTTATATGCTTAGCATAACATAAATGCGCAGGTTCCACAAGGAAATATTTATAGAGGTGTGTGCTTATGGGTTAGCATAAACCAGTTCATCTCCTCGTTCTATCAGCGTTGACACTCCAGGAGCAATGAGCACACCTTGCACCCAAACCTTGGTTTCTAACACCATCTTCAAAAGAAACAGAAATGGCTTTCTCGGAAAGATGACTGATTCTAGGACCGAGTCTGGAGAGTTAGGGAGATGAGACTGGAGTCTCTTGTAACATCACGAAGTAAGAAAGTGCTTCAAAACCAAACCACACCCAAATAGAAAGCTCACAGCGATGCAGGGAATGTAAATGGGATAAAACAACCACTTGCCCGACCACCAGTGCTCAGAGTGGAAAATAAATAATGTGGTTTGGATTAGAACCAAAAGAGCAAAATAGATACCCACGAGTCCACGCCAACATTAGCAGAGGTTGCATGGAGGAGCACGTGTCTAGGTCAATGCGATTTCCTGTGTGGGAAAATTCTGAAGGATTCTTCAGATTCTCTGCCCTCCAGGTGGTGGAGCAAAACCGGATGCCCGGCTCCCAAAGATTCCAGAGAGCAAGGAGACAAAACAAAGAGCTTATGTGGGGAAACATGGAGAAACCGAGAGCAGCCCGTGCTGGGCACCTCGGCACCCCGACAGTGCCACCGCGAGGGACACCTGGCAACACCTGAGGAGGACTCCCAGACCCCCCCAGGAAGCTGAAGACATTGGAATACGGTGACAGGAAGCTGTCACAAGCAGGAGCAGCCTGGGGAGACAAGGTGTGATGGGGTCCTGGAGCCCAGGAAGGAGGGTGACCAGTCAGGACCCCTTTCTTCTAAACGAAAAGACTCACAGATAGGGCATGGACTCTAGCAAGCAGTGACATCAGTCTTAGTTCACTGATTGTGACAAACACTCTGTACTGATGTGAGGTGTCAAAAACAGGGAAAACAGGGAACGAGACATACGATGCAGCATTAGTCTCTGGAATATTACTGTAAATCCAAAACCATGCTAAAATAAAAACGCCTATCTTTAAAACTTCAAATTGAAAATATTTAAAAATATGTCACAATATTTTTCAGGAACTAGTTGTTAATCAATGCACTAGTCTGGGTGATCTCAAGGGCATGGCGTTCAGTGTGACCGTCACTCTCGGAATATCACATGCTACACGATTTCATTAGATATCTTTGGGCGATAAAGGCATAGAGATGCAGAATGTCTCAGTGGCTTCCACAGGACAGGGACGGAATGGTGTACAATCAGACTGCGGTTGCCATAACACAACTCCTGAGGCAGAGGAATGTATAAAGATAAGAGGTTTATTTGGCTCACAATTCTGGGGGGCTGAGAGCATGGCATAGCATTAGCTCAGCCCTGGTGAGGCCCTCATGGCCACATCACATTGGGCACACAGGTGAGAGTGTGAGACAGGATGCCAGCAAGGGATGGGGGTCAGGTTTGCTCTTCTTACAAGAACTAACCAGGGTCCCACAAGAGCTACCTCAATTCCATCCGTGGGCAGGGCCCTCCATGGCCTCTCTCCTTCTCACTGGGCCCCACCTCTTCAAGTTCCCATCTTTCCCATCACCTCACCTGGAGCCAAGCCTCCAGCTCATGAACCCTTCAGGGAAACCCACATCCAAACCCCAGCCAATAGGCGGCTTGTACGGCTTGCTGAACGGAGCGCTGTGTGGCTGGGTTGTATGAAAAGCGCAACCTGGGGACTTCTTTGTAGAACAGTGGTCACACAAATCCGTACACGGGATCCAGTTGCACAGAATCCCCTCCACCCCCACACACACTGTAAGGGAAAACGGACCAGACTGCCATTGTTGTGCCAATGTCTCTTTCCCTGTTTGGTGTCACCCTCAAACATCACCAGGGGATCGTGGGAGGAAGGTGCATGGGATTGTATATTCCCGTTTTTCAACTTCCTGTGAGTGCTCGTAAGTTAAAGTACATTAAAAGTCTGGATGCTCCAATACCAATGTAATCACTTCCAACAGCTTACACTTTCCCCGGAAAATAATTACACTCTGGACAAAATATAGCATCTCTTTGAGTAGACGTTTAAGAGCAAGTGTAGACAGGCTCAAGCTAAAAGCACGGGGCGCTTGCAGCTAAGGAAACCCTGGTGGAGACATGGACCCAGGTGATTTCCCTGGGGGCACTCTTCCCAAGGTTTGGTGGCTCCAGCAGAGTGTGCTGGTCTAGAGAAACTGAGCAGACAGGTCTGAGTCCAGAGAAGTCACAGGACCTGAGAAGCAAGGGAGAAATCCGGGAAAGGAGCTGGCCACAGGGTTGGGAGCGGGTGAACGGGAGTCCTCAGCTGGATGAGTCTGCAGAAAACCCCAGCTGAGATCACACTGAAGTCTTCCAGCTATAATCAAGAATGAGGTGACACTGTTCCTCTCACCCCTGCCTTCCAACATCACGCCGAAAGACCTGGCTAATGCAATTAGACAAGAGACGGAAATAAAAGGTGTGTCGCTTGGGAAGGAAGAGATGGAAGTGTCTTTGTTTGCAGTTGACACGATCACCTCTGCAGAAAGTCTAAAAGCATAGATAACACAGCGAGTCCCCGAGACCAAGGTGTGACGAGGGCAAGGTGGCCAGATACGAGATTCCTATACAGAAATCAATCCGTTTCCTGCGTGTCGGCAACCAACAAGCGGAACTGGAAGTGGAAGGCACAGTACCATCTTCAGTTAGCATCCCCCAAATTAAACACTTAAATATAAATCGAACATGATAGGTACAGATCTATATGAGGAAGCTACAAAACTCTGATGAGGGCTGGAGCGGTGGCTCAGCGGTTTCGGCGCTTGCCTGGCAAGCACGAGGACCCGGGTTCAAACCCCAGCACCACGTACACAACTGAGTGTTGGAGCAACTGAGGCCATGTGAAAAACTAAATAAAGTTGTTTCTTTCTCTGTCTCTCTCACTGTCCCTCTCTCTTTAAAAAAAAAAAAAAACGGATGAATGTCATCCAAGAAAAACTAAAGAGAGAGAGAGAGATTCCATATTCATGGACAGGCCTCGATCTCGTCAGTTCTTCCCCAGTCGACCTATAGTTTAATGCAATCCAAGCCCCAGTCCCAGCAAGTTAGTTTGTGATATCAGCAAGCTGGCTCTAAAGTTTGCACAGAAAGGCAACAGACAAAGAGAGCCCACATGATACTGAAGAAAAACAAATCAGAGGAGGGACCCTACCTGATGTCAAGGCTTACTGTGAAGCTGTGGGGGTCAGAATGGTGCGATGGGGACAAAAGACAGACAAACAGATCAGTGGAACAAAACAGAAATCCTAGAAATAGACCCACACGATCGTCATCAGCTAATCTTGGACCAACGATCAAGGACAACACAATGGGAAAAAGAGTCTTTCCAACTAATGGTGCTAAGCCACCTGGACACCCATATGGATGACACAGGGAACGTCTAGATGACCTTTGGTCTGGTGATGACCTTTTAAATATGCCACCAACAGTAGTTGGTGGCAAAAGAAAGTAGTTGGCAAAAGAAAGAATTGGCAAATTGGATGTCGTTATAATAAAAACTTAAAAATCCTGCTCTGCTGGAGAGAATGTTGAGAGATTGAAAAGTCACAGTGGGAGAAAAGATTTACAAAAAGACATACTGAGAAAGAATTGTTATCCAAAGTATATAAGAACTTAAAGTTAGAACATAAATCAACAGTAGGAAAATAACCTGCAGGGAACAGAGGCACATACCCATAGACCCAGCAACTCAGGAGGCCAAGGGTGGAGGATCACAAGTTTGAGGCCAGTCTCAGCAATTCGGTTAGGCCTTAAGCAAATTAGGGAGATCCTGTTTCAAAATAAATAATATAGAGGGCTGGGATGTTGCTCAGTGGTTAAGTGTCCCTGAGTTCAATCCCAGATACAATCAATCAATCAATAATTAATAATTACATAAAATAAACAACCTGATTAAGAAATGAGCCAAAGGGGCTCAGCGGTTTCAGCGCTTGCCTGGCAAGCATGAGGACCCAGGTTCAAACCCCAGCACCACGTCCACAACTGAGTGTTGGAGTAATTAAGGCATGTGAAAAACTAAATAAAGTTGTTTCTCTCTTTCTCTGTTTCTCTCACTGTCCCTCTCTCTTAAAAAAAAATAATGAGCCAAAGACCTTAATAGATACCTCATCAAAGAAGATATAACGATGGTAAATAAGCATATGATGAGATAACTGATGTCACATATTGTCCAAGAAGTACAAACTGTGACCACAGGGAGGTAAAACCACATACCTGGGAGGACAGCCCGAATCCAGGACAGGGACACCACCAAGTGCTGGCAGAGCTGTGGGGCAAAGGCAGCCTCCTTCCCTGCTGGTGTCAGTGAGAAGCCACCCAGTCACTCCGTAAAACATTCCGGCAGCTTCTTTCTGAGCCTCACAGACTCTTCCCCCAATCCAGCAGTAATGCTCCTTGTTTTCTACCCCAAGGGCCTGAAGGCTCACATCCATATGAAACCTGCATGTGGACATTAACGGGAGCTTCCTTCGCGACTGCCCACACCTGGGGGCAGCCAAGATGCCCTTCGGGGGTCCGCGGATACACCGCGTCCACAGGAAGGGCTGTTACTCATTGCTCGGGGAAAGTAGCTCTGGCGTCATGCAAACAGATGACGGGGCCTTAAACGCGTGTTGTGCAGAGGATTTGAAATGACTGCATGGCAGCCGATTTCAACAGTAAAAACACGGCAGTCTCCACGATGAGGAGGGGGTGCTGGCGTTGCACAGAGGACTGCCAGGGCAGAGAAGCCTCCCGCACGGTGACACATGGGTGGACACGTCATCGTACACACGTTCAAGGGCATGGGCTGTGCAACCCCAGTCCAGTCCTGGTGGAAGCTGGGGCCCTCGGTTGCTAATGATTGCGGATGCCAGTTCATCAAAAACGCAGCACTGTGGGGCCGGAAGATGGCAGAGAGGAAGGGCAGCCCTGCGCGGGGGCAGAAGGAGCAGCGGAAATCTCCATTTTCTGCTCAATTCTGTTGTGAATCTAAAACTGCTCTTTAGAAAGTCTGATAAAAATAAGGAAGGAGAAATAATGGCATTCTTGGGGAAATGAATTCCAAGGGTCCTCTTCACCTAGAGTTGCACCACAAGAAACGCTAGAGGATGCTCTCCAGGCAGGAGGGAGATGGTTATAGCCGGAACCCTGGACGGTAACCCAGCGCTTTGGAAGTAATTACTACGTGGATAAATGCAAGAGTCTTTCTCTCGCTTCTTAAAAGACAGTGTTTTTTTTTTAACGGATAAATAATACTCATAACATGTTGAAACTAATTTGGGGACAATCATACTCGAAAAGGTGGGAAGGGATACACGGAGTCACGCGTGACAGCCATTCGAGCTGGTCTGAAGTGGGCGAAGAAGGCACATCAGCAGCAGCAGCAGCAGCAGCTTACAGGAAGAAGGGAAACATCAAAGCAAAGAACTACAGCTGAGACTCCAAAACAGGAGGTAGCACAGGATACAGAAGCCATCCTCTCCACAGAAGGCAGGAGAGAAGCAATAACTAAGAGGGGAGACGGAAAGCAGCAGCTAGACAGGCTTGAGCCAACAGATCATCTCATTAATTGCAAATGGATCAAACCCTTCAATTAAAAGGAAGAGATTACCAGCTCAGATCACAAAAGAAAACCGCAGGATTTCTGTCTTCAGGCTTGGGGAAGGGAGACCCCGCTGAGGCTCGCCCCCACACACCCCAGGGAGAAAATAATTCTGCAACGTGGGTTTAATCCAAAATCTTGAAGCACTGGGCAACAAAAGCAAGCGTAGGGATTCTGAGATGCTCAAAACCTCCGAGCGAGCCGTCTGCGCGGGAGGTCGACAGGCAGGGAGGCTGCGGGGGGATGCAGGGCCGGGGCGAATTCGCTGTACTTTCTTCTCAGCTTTGCTGTGAACCTAAAATCGCTCATGAAAATAGTGTATGGAAAAAATAATCATGGGCACCTGTCAAAGATCAGCAAAATGAACACAGGAACCGGCTCCGGGCTCCCGCTGGCCCAATTTAGGAGAATTGAGGCCCAGAACTAACGTCAGTAATGAGTTATAGCCTACTGAATACATTAAAGTGCACGCGTCCACAATGAAAGGAATATGTAAATGGGGAGGAAAATCTCCTCCTCCAGAACACTAATGAGCAAGGAAAGCGGAGGCTGGCAAGCTTGAAGGATGCGGATGCAGATGGACCATTTCCAAGGGGCCCAGCTTCCCGTGCAGAAACCCAACCCCTGGGCCTCGGAATGTGCCCGAATTTGGGAACAGGGCCTGCAAGGAGGTGAGTGAAGTTGAGGGAGAGGTCACATGGTGGACCTCGCCTGGGCTGGCTGGTGTCCTCACAAGCAGGGGCAGCAACGGCAGGGACGTAAGCACATAGAAGCCAGGCCACCTGCCAGCCAGGACAGAGCCCCTCAGGGAACAAAAAGGCTGACACTTGATCTTGGCCTTCTGGCCTGTGGGAAAATCCATCCCTGTGGTCTCTGTCACTCGGTCACTTGGTGTGGGACCCAATTACGGCAGCCTGAGCTGACAGATGCAGGCTCCCCACAAGGCGCTGAAAAATCCCAGCATACATTTGCAGCAGAGGATCAGCTAAAGCAATCAAAACGGACCTCACTATCAACGTCACCGTCAAGCTGCCACCACCCGTCCCCAGTCCCCAGCACGATGGGAGGAGCGCATTTCCTGGGACACCTTCCTGCCCAAATGCTGACTCTGAACCTGGTACTGGGGAGCTTTGCCCATCCCAACCTGAGGCATGCTCTGCAGGGTCAGTGGCCTGTGGTCTCCAGGGCTCTCAAGACATGAATGACAAGCAAGGCTGAGAATCTGTCCCTCGTGAAGAAGGCCAAAGAGGCCTCGGGGCCTCAGGGTTAGACCTGAACTTGGAGCAGAGAGGCTGCGGTGGAAATCGTTGTAACAATTACTGACATTTGGATCTAGACTGGGTGAGACGACAGACGTGCGTCTGTGTTAGTGTTTCTGATTCCGACACGCTTTCTGGATATGCCAGGGAATCCCTTACCTTTGGGATTTGCTACACTCTAGTGAAGCACAACCATGGTATCCCCAACTCACAGATGGCTCAGGAAAAACTGCGTGCATGTGTGTGTGTACCGCACACATGCACATGAGTTCAATGCACACCAGTGCATGGTAACATACGTGAACATGGACATTCATACACACAAGGCAAAACGGGAGAAAGGCAGGGACGATGGAGCAAATGTGATAGAAGTAACCCATTTGCGAATCTGAGCAAGTGTATAAAGTAGCCCTCTGCACTATTCTTGTAACTTTATACAATGTTAAACTTTTTAAAAAGAAAGCCATGCTAGAAGAAAATATTGAAGATACATGAATCTAGTAGACAAGAACAAAGGTCCAGAATATATCAACTCGGCAGCTCAAAATAAAAAGAAAAAAATGAAAATTAATAAAAGAATTGGATATGTCACAAAAGAAGATATTCAAATGACCAAATGCCACCTGAACAGCTGAGTAGGGGAACTCGGATAAAAACCACCATGGAGCACCATTGTGTATGATTAGATGGTGATGAGCATCAACCACCCGAGACCCACAGTGCCAAATGCCTGGGAGGGTGTGGGGCACCTGGGACTCCTGGACACTGGTGGGACAGTAAGGTAGCAAGACAGGGCTGGAGCGGTGGCTCAGTGATTGTGGTGCTTGCCTGGCATCTGTGAGGACCAGAGTTCAAACCCCGCCACCACGTACACAACAAAGTCCCCCAGCAACGAAAGCCACAGGAAAAACTAAATAAAATTGATTCTCTCTCTCTCCTCTCTCTCTCTCTCCCTGTCTTAAAAAAAAAAAGTAGGGAAGCAAGAGCACCTGTGGAGATCGCCTGTGGTCCCTCATCTGCAGCAACTCCAGTCCGGGGAAGTTACTCCAGAGAAAGAAAAGCACAAAGAGATCTTTGCACAAATGCTCGCAGCTGGGAGGAACCCAGATGTCCCTCGGCAGAACCACAGGTGCACAGATCGCGGCAAATCGATGCAACAGAACACCAATAAGCAACAAGACCCTGCACCTCAAGACCTCATCTCATCCCGGGGAGAAATCAGGCGCAGGCAAACTCTGGCTCCGTTCCTGAGAAGCCCGGCGGCGGGCAGGGCTGTCAGCGGAGGGCGTGCTGAGCTGTAGCTCTTTGAGCGTCCTGGGTGCCGGAATGTTCCAGATGCGGTTTGTGGGTTAGTTACGCAGATATGTCTTCAAAGCCCACCAAGTTGTTTACATGATACCTATTTTGCTACGTGTAATTTTTATTTCAGTTCTGAAACCTGAACACGCTTGTGCACGCACACACGCGCATGGCAGACCAGAGACTTTCACATTAGAATAGCCCATCACCAATGTTAAAATAAAAGGTCTGCGCCTGACTGGGTCGGTTCACAGAGCCCGGAGTGGAGTTGGGTCACCTGCAATGGCACAGCTCCTTCTCCCACTGTCCCATGGAGTGTGGGGACAAGCCCCTAACTCAATAGCCCTCTGGTCCCTGGTGTGTTCTGTGGGGCGAGGGGGTCTACTCACTATAACACCCGGGTTAGTGTCTTCTCAGCAGAGCAAAGCAGGGCTTCCTGTCATGTTCAGCCCTGGGCTTGCCCAGAACAATGTCTCTGCGTCCCTCAGGATGGAGGAGGGTAAAGGAAGGACTACTTTTGAAAGGACAGGTGGCAGGAAGTGCCCATCAGCTGCAAAGATATGGCCCCAACCTTGGTCAGGGTGACTCTGGGTTTGGGGTACCAAGGACTTGGGTGGGGCCAGGAGGAAACTTTGGGGAGGGGCTCACAGGGTGCCTCCAGGAGACCCGTGCCTTTCTCCGGGTCGAGTGGTTGAGGGGACCAGGTGCGGGTGTGGGGTCAGACTGCACTGTGTGGGATGTGCTTCAGAGCTCTCTGGTGATGCCCGAGTGTGGACAGCTGGGTGGTGACCTCCTGGAAGAGCTCGGGGAAGGGCCATATCTTTGAGAATGGGTCAGGGCTGATTCCAAGTTCTCTTGGGGAGCAGAGCTACGGCTGGGAATTGGGGTGCTAACGGGAGTGTAGAGGGCAGAGGTCCAGGCCCTTGACCAGGCATTGCAGCTGTGTGGCTGCAGAGAAGCCAGTGCCTCTCTCTGGGTTTCTCTCAGTTTCTCCGTCTTTGAAGTGAGGACGATTAACCAGCTTAAAAAAAAAAACAGAAAAGAGAGGCCTGTGATTGACCCAAGAAGGGCCCAAAGGTAGATCAGCGCCCGCAAGACTGGCTGGGAGGAAGCCTGGGTTCCCCACCAAGTCCGAGGCCTCAACTCTGGGGCATTAACTGTTGGTGAGAAGCACCCAAGGGGCAGGGGCCTCTCTAGGAATCAGGCCTCCTCCTTCCACTCGCGCCTCTGCAGATGGCACCTGCATGACCCTGGCCAAGGATTCTCCTTTTCCCAAAGGGACATCCAGGTCCTTCTGAAACCACAATCCCAAAGCTGAAGCTCGAGGGCTCCTTCACAGCTCATAACGGAGGCCCTGTCACTCTGCCGCTGCTGCCCCAAGCCTTACGCCTCTCTACCCACAACAGGAGGACCTTGGGGGAGCCCTGAAAACCAAGGTCACTTCAGGCCAAGAGGACTTGGCCCAGCAGCCATCGCTGGCACCGCCTAGGGCAAGCAGGCGTGCGGTTGAGTGTCGACACACATGGGAGCGTGCCCAGGAGCTTGCACGGAAAGTGGGGACACACCAAGGGGGAGCCGTCCCCTTCCCTGTTGGCTTTTGGAAGAAAAGAAAGTTATTTTCTTCTGGAGCTGGCGAAGCCACCAGACGCAATCAATTGGCCCGTGGCAACCTATCCAGGCGGCGGCCGCTTCAGCGGTAATTTATTGGCTGTTTCTTTGAAAGTCTACCTCCCTGGCAGTCAGGCCCATAGCCCTGAATCCCATAGCGCCAGCCGATTTGGGAAGTGTGGAGAGGTCCGACCAGAGGGAGGGCCTGTCCCAGTGTGGTGGTGGAGGGGACTTCTGCCCTGGGTGCTGCCTGCTGTACAGGAAGTGATGAGCAGGGTGAGAGGTGGCAGAGGAGAAGGGGAGGAGGGAGAAGCCATAGAGGGGAGTAATGAGCTAGCAGGGAAGGAGGCAAAGACCCCGAGTGGTGTCCGCCCCGTGTGTGCCCAGGCGGAACCAGGGTGCCTGAGCCAACCTCCTGGCCGCGCGAGGTGAGGTGAAGATTCCCTTCTCATGACTCACTCTGCCCTCTCCCAGCCCCATCTGGCCTCCCCTCTGCAAGGGTCCCTTGCCAAGGACTCTGAGGTAGCAGCTAGGCCAACCCAGAGGCCCCCTCGTGGTCTGAGGCGTAAAACAGTGAGAGCCATGTTGCCGCCAGCAAGGACCAAATCCGTCCAGCCACCCCTTGTCCTCTGCACACAGCCCACCGTCCGGGGAAGATCTGCAGCAATCACTGCCTTCCGGGAAGATGGGAGAGCTCTGGGGCCCAGGCTTAGGAGCCCAGGACTGCAGACCTCCCTGGTCCTGGGCCAGACCACTTCCCACACCACCGTTCCAGGGATCGCAGCACAGAGCTCTCCTCCCCAACTGCCTGTTCTGCCAGGAGGAAGCCGACGCTGGCCTGCTTCATGCCAGGTTGGGGGCTTGGCCATGGCCCCAGAACACACAAGGCTTATCTTGTCCTTGGCATCACGCCCACCTGGACAGGCAGAGCGGGGAGAGACACAAGCAGCCCCTGGGATGCTGAGTGCTCATGGGGGTGGAGGAGTCCAGGAAGATCTCCCCGTGCAGGTATCCTCCCGTGGGGTCTGGATGGCCACCCTTCCCAGGCAGTGGACAGGGACCAGAGGTGGGGCTGCTGGCATTGCCAATGGGTCCAGAAATTCCATCAGCACAGAAGGACTATGTCTCCTTCAAAGCCACCGCTCCCTGGATAAGGATCGCTTCAAGCGGGAGGACCAGAAGAGAGGTTGGAAATCCAACTGGCCAAGCAGATGCCGGAAGGACATAAGCTGAATCACCCACGCGGAAAGGCCATGCAGCTCTTAACAAGACTCAAGGAGAACGAGCTAACCACAAAAATTACCTACTACCCACAAGAACGAACCTCAACGTTCTACACTGGGGAGATAACCAGACACTCGGCCGAACAGGATCACAGCATCCAGAATCAACAGGGAAAGAAAGGAAAACCATGACTCATATATAGGAACTAAAAGAAGAAAAATGGGCCTCAATATGGGGCCAAAAGCTGGAATTAGTAAACAGAACAACTGACGGCAGTTATTACGAACGTGATCTTGAACTTAAAGAAAAACATGTAAATAATAAGCAAATACAGAACCTCAGCAGAGAGAGGGGAATTACGCAAAGTAAGGTACAGTGGGAATTCTAAAACGGAAAATGCTGTGTCTAGGCAGCAAGTCCACGGGACGGGAGCAACGGCAGATGAGCTGTCTGCAGCTGGCTGGAGAGGGAGCTGCTGCTCGTGTATAGTCCATGGTGAGCCAGGGACGGCAGCTCTCACCATCCTGTGCCCCACGCTAGTGAGAAGGCAGAGGCGAGAGGCGTATGGATTCAAAATACAGAAATCCTCCTTGCAGAAGCCGCATTTGTCTATGCAGAAAATCCCCCCAAATCCTCCACAAAGCTCCTAGAACTAAGGAGACTTCACAGAGGCTGCAGGTGATGAGGTCAACAACCAAGAAGCTGTATCTCTACATAGCAGTAAATGGAAATCAAGGAAAACGCATAAATGCACCAAAGGAAAAAGAGGTACTGAAGTATAAGGCTAAGAAAATGTGTGCGAACACTACGTACAGCAACTCTAGAATGCTGACAAAGAAATCGGAAAGACAAATAAACGAAACAGCGTCCATGAGGCTTCAAATCCCCCTACATCAATCTACAGATACCAAAAGTACATTTTATAGACATTGGCATGTTTATTCTAGAATATGTATATGGAAAGGCAAAGGAACTAGAATAGCCCAAAACCATTTTGAAAAGGCAAAACTAAGTTGGAGGATTTTTTGCCGGTTCCAAAGTGCTTTGGTACAGTGCTTGGAGCACATGAAAGTAACACAAGGGGGAGGAATGGGGCTTTGGAAGTGACCTACACCCCCAGGCGCAGTGGTGCAGGCCTGTAATCCCAGCATCTAGGGAGGCTGAGACAGGAGGATCACAAGTTTAAAGCCAGCCTCAGCAATTTAGCAAGGCCCTAGGCAACTAAGCAAGACCCTGTCTCCAGATAAAAAGTGAAAAGGGCTGGGGATATGGCTCAGCGGTTAAGCACCACTGGGTACCAAAAAAAGGGGGACCTGCACCCCACTCAGTGCCAACCTCCTTTCAGGCCTGAAGCATCAGTGGTGAAAGTATTCCTCCAACCAGGGCTAAGATGACCACTGAGCCCATCAGCACCTTCTAGAACTGCAAACTCAAAACCAATCCTAGACCTCATCAGGAAGCCCAAGACCAGAGAGTGTCTAGCGGGAAATACAGGAGAAACCCTTGATGACCTTGGGTAGTTGGAGATTTCTCACAGATGACACCAAAAATGTCATTCTTAAAAAAAAAAATAAGATGGGCTGGAGCGGTGGCTCAGCGGTTTCGGCGCTTGCCTGGCAAGCATGAGGACCCAGGTTCAAACCCCAGCACCACGTACACAACTAATTGTTGGAGCAACTAAAGCTATGTGAAAAACTAAATAAAGTTGTTTCTCTCTTTCTCTGTCTCTCTCACTGTCCCTCTCTCTTTAAAAAAAATAAGATTAGATTGCATCAAAATTAATAATTCTATTTGTACAATAATTCTTTTTTAAGGAATTTTTTAAAGAGAGAGAGATTAATTTTTATTTAGTTTTTCATTTGGCTTGTGTTACTCTGAGACTTCGTTGTGTACAGTGGTGCTGGGGTTTGAACTCGCGCACTCGTGCATGCTGAGCAAGCGCCGTAACCACTGAACCACACTGATCCAGCCCCTTAAGGAATTTTCTTGAAAGAAAGAAATAAAGGAAGAAAGAAAAAAGCCACATGGACTTGCTCCTCAGCACTGGAAAAAGAAATAAAACAAACCCTAGCCACACATGAGAGAAAACATTTGATAGGCACATTTATGACAAAGGACTTGTTTCCTAAATATATATAGAATTCTCAAAACTCAAAATTGTGCAAAATATCTGAACAAATGGGTTTCTCCAGAGAAGCTAAAGGTATAATGATAAACACAGATGATGTGACGGGGCCACTTTGAAATTAAAAGCTGCCGATTGGCTGTTTGTTCTTTCTGTTTTCCTTCTCCATTCCCTGGTAACGTGCAGCTTTCTCCAGCTGAGAATGGAAACTGCCCTCCCCTCCCAGGCAGGTGCCAAAGAAACTGGAATTGTAACATCTCCATGGCCTGCACAGCCCAGCTAAATCTACATATGCATGTCTCCCAGGTTTGGTTCCTTTAACTTCTCTGCAGGAAGGACAAAGATGGATTCACTGCCTTCCCAGTTTAGGTCAAACTGTATTAAATTCATTTTTCATTTTTATATTATTTTCTTTTATTCCTGATGCAGAGTAAGTGTCCAAATCCAGCTGGTCCAGGACTCCAGCAACCTATGGCCTGCACCCTGCTAACAATAAGAAATTGAAAAAATACAAATTATAATTCCAATCTGACACTACCAGGCACTTATTAGACAGGCCACGATTTTTTTTTTTAGAGAGAGAGAGGAGCAGACAGAGGGAGAGAGAGAATCAATTTTTATTTCGTTTTTAATCTGGTCTTCATTTCTCTGACACTTAGCTGTGTATGTGGTGCTGGGGTTTGAACCTGTGTCCTCGTGTATGCCAGGCAAGCGCCACAACAGCTTAGCCACCGCTCCAGTCCCAAGTGGCCACAATTTTGAAAAGATAGAATAAACAGAAGACCTACCACCTTGGTGGTGGTGAGGATGTGAAGCAGTTGGAATCCCTATCTCTTGTTGATTGGAATGTAAAATGTTCCCTCCAATCTGAAAACAATCAGGCCATTTCTTATGATTTTAAACACACGCTTAGTGCACAACCCAGGAATCCACCTTCCAGGGATTTTCCCGGGAGAATGGAAAAAACGTTTACACAAAACCTGCATGTGATGATTGTGGTGCCTTTACACAATCACCCAAAGTTGGAATCAACACAACCAACATTTGACTAGTGAGCGCCTGGGGTCAGAGAGCAGTGTCAAACAGGCCACTGCCTGGAAATGGAAATAGGTACCAACACATGGGGCAGTGTTCAAACCCAAAAGCGCTGGTTGAAAAGCAGTGGAGCTAGGAATCCACAGCCCCCCAAAGTAGCAAAATGCTCACCAGACAATAAAATCCAACCATTTTAGAATTCTGTAAATAGCTACAGGCATAGAACAGAGCAAAGAGCATCTATTCAGGAAAAACTACCGAGCCCTTGGACGACCAGGGGCAATGTCACCTGGGGCTGTCCCCGTGCCCTCTCCCTCGCAGCTCAGAGGTTCTGTGCTATGGGAGAGCAGTCTCACAGCTGACAGAGGACTGACCTCTCCCAGCTCTGCTAGCTCCATCGTATAGCTAGACATCAACACATCGTGTACGTGCGATGGAACGTATAATTTTATCTGTCAACTTAAAAAAATTTAAAAGGCTTCTCTATCTGGAGAGCAGCCATGGTTTGACCTCGCTACAAGCTCCCTGGAACATCTCTGTTCCTCCATGGCGCCCTTGCTGTTTGATTTGTGGGAACTCAGCTCTGTGAATAAAGCCATCCGCCTAGGGTGTTACTGAAGACAACAGGAATTTGCCAGTCAGGTCACAGCTGCCTAAGGCTGTGATTTCACTTGGTACCGCAAAAGTCTGGCTAAAAATTGAAAAGGAAGATCTGCGGATGAGGAAACCACGGAGAAGTTTCAGGAGCTACAACGCCTTCCTGGGGCTGTGAAGACCGTGTGCATGCCCAGGAAAGGCCCAGAAAAGCAGGAGCCTATCACTCAGTGCTGACCTTGAGGCTGTGCACCGGCAGGACGTGAGAACTGGGGAGGATTTTTAAACTGCCTGTGGCTTCAAAATGCACCTTTACATGCAGGAAACCGGTGGAAGAATGGAAAACTCAGGCTCAGGGCGATTAATGAAATCTTTCCATTGATCACTAGCTGAGCTCTAAATTGTGTTGACACAGGACTGAACCCTAGGAGGCCAGTCTCGAAAAAAATGAAGCAAACTGGAAAAAAAAGTCAGTAGAGAAGTCAGCCCTCTGCACACTGCAAGAACACAGCCCAGGAAAGCCACTAGACAAAACGCGAAGAAAAGAGAAACAAACGCAATCCGCACACGAAAACCCGGCAACAGCAGCGGGCCCTGGCGTGGGGCAGCTGATGACGGAGTTGCTACAGCGTGCCATCTAAAATGTCCCTTTAAAAAAATGACACCTGTAATGAAAGAGGGAAACACCCACATGCAGGCAAAGAAGCAACCCGAGGAAAATGCCCCTTGGGGACCCCGGTGTGGGATTTGGGAGAAACGACTTAAGTCACTTACTTTAAGTATATTCAAAGAACTCTTAAAATTATGCTTAAAAAAATTTTAAAAAGGTATGACAACTATCTCTCACCAAATGGAGACTACCACAAAGGGGTAGATTGAATTAGAAGAAAAGAAAACCCGATAGAGATTCTGGAATTCGAAAGCACAAGAGCTAAAGTGGAAAATTCACTAAAGAAGCTCAATAACAAATTTGAACTCACATTAGAAAGACTCATGGACCAAACATTTTAAAAAGATTAAAACCAATCCTTCACCAACTTTCCCCGCCCCCCCAAAAAATAAAGAAGAGGAGGAAATGCTTCCCAAATCATTCTAGAGGCTGGTATTATCTAATACCAAAGAACGAGAGTACAGATAGCTCTGATGTCCATGCATGCAAAATCTTCAACAGATCGCTAGGAAACCATATTGCAACGTATAAAAATAACTTTCCAGCAGGGCCAACTGATATTTATCCCAGGAATGCAAAGATATAGCAGGCGTTACCAAAATTCAAATGTTTTGTACTTGGAAAGGACGCTGCCAAGAAAATGAAAAGACAAACTACAGAATAGGATAAAATATTTGCAAATCATGTATCTGATATGAACTTGAAATAGCCCAAAGGGGGAAATAGCCCAAGAGCTCATCAAAGAAAAAATGGATAAACCAAATGTGCCATGTCTCAAAGTGGACATTTATTTATTTAACCATAAATAGAAATTAAGTACTAATACATCCTACAGTGTGGATGAACCCTGAACACATTATGCTAAGTGTAAGAAACTAGTCACAAAAGGTCACATGTTACCTGATTCCACCTGCATAAATTGTCCACGGTGGGCAAAGCCATAAAGACAGAAAGCATATGGTGTCTGTGTAGACTTGGGAGAGAGAGGGTGTGCAGGAGGATGATAGTTAAAGAAGAGATTTCTTGAGGTTATAAAAATGTTCTAAAGTTGATTGCAAATACATTAAAGACCTCTAGGATTTTTAAATAGATTCATTTTCTGCTATGTAAATTTTATCTCAATAAGTATATTTTTTTAAAAAAGAAGAATGAGTAGCCATCTGTGTTAATGCTGTTGGGATGAAAAGTAAATTAATAACAGTGACCATTTGGATGTGGCAGACTATAAGTTAGTGATGGGAAAGAGAGAGAGAGAGAATCAGTAACCCTGAAGACCGACATATAGAGAGGGTTGAATCTAAGAAACAGAAAGAAAAGTCAAGATAAAATGAAGAGAGTCCCAGATACCTGCCAAACAATTCAAGGGTACTAACATTACTTGAAGGCAGAAAAATGAAAAAGAGAATAAAGTGGGAAGAGAAATAGCAGGGAAAAAATGGAAGAAATAATGACCAAAATATTCCCAAGTTGAATGAAAGAAAAAAAAATTGAAGCACTTCCAAGAAGCTCAACAAAAATCCAAGGAGATTAAACTCAAAGAGGTCCACGTCTAAATAATACAGTACAACCAAAGAAAGACAGGAAAGCAACAACAACAAAATACTGGAAGCAGCAAGAAAAAGCTATCTTAAAAAACAAGGTTTGAGGGGCTGGAGCGGTGGCTCAGCGGTTTCGGCGCTTGCCTGGCAAGCACGAGGACCCGGGTTCAAACCCCAGCACCACGTACACAACTGAGTGTTGGAGCAATGAAGGCCATGTGAAAAACTAAATAAAGTTGTTTCTCTCTTTCTCTGTCTCTCTCACTGTCCCTCTCTCTTAAAAACAACAACAACAACAATAAGGTTTGAGACTAACACCTGACTTAACCTCAGAAATTGTAGAGGCCAGAAGAAATGGGTGGTATCTGCAATAGTTTTATTTCCAGCAAAAGCATCCTTGAAAATTAAGAAGAAATGAAAGCATTCCCAGATAGAGATGGAGAGAATCAACAGCCATCACAACAGCTACACAGAAATTCTAAAGGGCATTCTTCCAGCTGGAAAGAACAAAAACAATAGACAGTAACTCAGATTTGCATGAAGAAACACTGAGACAGGAATGGTTGTGCATGCCTGTAATCCCAGCAGCTGGTGGGCTGAGGCAGGAGGATTGCAAATTCACAGCCAGCCTCAGCAAGAACCTGTCTCAAAATTAAAAAATAAAAAGGGCTGGGGAAGAGGCTCAGTGGTTGAGCACCTCTGGGTTCAATCCCTGGTGAAAGAGAAAGGAAGGAAGGAAGGAAGGAAGGAAGGAAGGAAGGAAGGAAGGAAGGAAGGAAGGGGCGAACATGGGTGAATGCACCTACATAAGTAGAATATGAAAAAATATAAATATGTTTCTGTTTCTAATCTTGCTCCTATTCTAATTTTAAAGGCAACCACATAATAATCAATAATTATAAACCTGTAATGGTAGGCATACAACATATATGGGTGTAATTTGTTTAAAAATAACAGCACAGAGGAGGTGAAAGTAAATAGAACCAAAAAGGAGCAAATATTTTGTACAATACTATGCTAAAATACTGTTTGTATTATTCTGAGCTAGATTATTATAAATAAAGATGATAATTAAAGTCCCTGAGCAACCAAATGAAATACCCATATTGTTCTTTTGGTCCTGGCCAGCAGGTGCTTGGGACACCCCAGTGTAGATCCCCTGTCTGGAGCAGCCCCTGCCCAGCTGAAGGAACAGCCCAGGTCTCTTTTGGTCTGGGCCCCACCCTACACTCAGGACTGACTACAGGAGCATCCCCCCCAACCCGCCTGGAGCAGCCCCGGCCCAGGCCTCTTCTGGTCCCCAGCCCGGCAGGTGCCCAGGACAACCTGAGCTCAGATCTGCAACCTTGAGCCTAGATACAAAAGGAGGAGCAAAATGAGGAGCCAGGCAAAAGCAGTGTCTGGAATGCGATCATCAAAGTGGCAGTGGCTGATCTGACCCTTTGACTTGCAAGGAAAAACCACCTGGAGAACTGCCTGCCTTCCCCATGGGGAATCTCAAATCAGAGATCCAGAAGATGCTCTTCCAAAATGAAGAATCAAAGTAGCAAAGGTTCACCTCAAACCCACAACTCCCCTAAAAAGGATGCCACATGTAGGGACCAAGAAGAAAATACCAATATTGGGTAAAATAGATTACAAGGATTAAAAACAGCAAACATAAGAATATAAGAATAAGACAGAAGAAAAGACAGCAAAACACCAGAAATTCCTACCTTATTAATAATTAAGTTCCAAAGGATTAAAATGCCAACCAACTAAAATGCAAAGATTGGCAGAATGGGTAAAAAGTATGATCCAATTCTACATAATCTAAAAGAGATACAATTTAGATGAAACTCACAAATAGATCATAAGAATGAATAGATGGGAAAATTATGGACAAACAGAAAAGCCAGACTGGGTATACAGCAGTCCCTATCATCTGCGGGGAAATGTGTTCCAAGACCCCCATTCAAGGTCGAAATCCTCAGACAATGTTGAACCCTGTAGTAAAATTTAATTTATAATTTTGTCACAGTAAGAGATTGTTTTAGTTAGCTTTTTTTGTCACTGTGATCAAAATACAAGAACTGTTAATGGAGGAAAAGTTATTTCGGGGCTCATGGCTTCAGAGGGCTCAGTCCTTAGATAGGCACCTCCATTCCTTGGGAAACAAGAGGAGGCAGAAGAGGAAGAGTGTGGTAAAGGAAAATGGCGCAGGAAGTGACAATCTGGAAGGAGAAAGAGAGGGAGAGAGACAGGGGTGGAGAGACACAGAGAGGAGAGAGCACTCCTCAACAGTAACATATACAAGCCAGAGTCACACACCCGGGACCCACCTCCTCCAGCCAGACCCTACCTACCCTTACCACTCCGTTAATCCCTATCAGGGGATTAATTCACTGATTGGATTCAGGTTTGCATAACCCAATCATTTCATCTCTAAACCTTCTTGAGGGGGACACCTCATATCTGAACCACAATAGAGATTAACAACAAAACTATACATCTTACCAACCTCACTATACACTTTTTTATTCATTTCCCCACATTTTTTATTGTCACATGAAAGTTGTACATAATGATGGGATTACGTATTCACACATGCACACAACATAATAATATAGTTTGACCAATACCCTCCCAGCACTTCCTCCTGCCTCCTCCCATCCCCTGGTCCCTTTCTCTGCTGCTCACCCTTTGATTTTGTTTTTACTATTCTAATTTTTATTGATTACATGGGAATTATTTGGTATCTTAGGGATGCATAATACGCTTTTTTATCCCTCCCTTTCCCCTCCCCCTTTCCCTCCTATCCTTCCTCCGCTCTCTATTTCTCTTTACTCTGCTAGACTTCCTTCAGTTCATCTATTAACTTTTATTTGAATGGTTCTTTATGTAATTGTACCCGTCCCTTTCCTTTATTTTACTCAGCATACATTTTTCTTTTAAATTTTATTGAGGAGTTGTGTTGGCATAAATCATAAATGCATATATAATAACAATACAATATGCCTGATTCTAATCCAGAATCACCCCCACATCACC
Source organism: Aplodontia rufa (assembly GCA_004027875.1). NCBI lineage: Eukaryota > Metazoa > Chordata > Mammalia > Rodentia > Aplodontiidae > Aplodontia > Aplodontia rufa. The sequence goes on along the minus strand of PVKS010021797.1, from coordinate 12,959 downwards.
CCTACTCCCGTCTCTTGACTCTTCTATATTTCCTCTATTATATATATATATATATATACATATATATATAATGCATTTCATCTAGTATATATATATATACATATAATGATATACATATATTGTTTTGTATATATTGTGTATTGTACTTTCCAGAATTAAATGAAATGATTGCATAAGTATTATTGGGCTTCTCAGGGGCACCATACAAGTTTTAAAATTTTCCTTATTAAGTGGAGAATGTTTACCTTTCCACTTCCAGGAAGCACTTTACAGCTCCTCTGAGGCATATCTAAATTGCCAGCATCACTACTCTCGTACTTTGGAGTCGTGATTAAGTAAAACCAGAGTGTCTTCCACACAAGCACTGCACTGCCTGGACAGTCAACCTGATGGCAAGATGGCTGCTGAGTGGCCCCTGCACAGGTAGCCTGGATGTGCTGAATGAAGGGGATTCATATCCCAGGCAGGTGCTGCAGAACAGCCGGGAATTTCCTCACACTACTCAGAAGTAGGTGCCATCTAAATTTTATGAATTGGCAGTGGAAAATGGTGGACTTCAGGAAGGTCACACTGGAGTACTCTCCTTGACCTGAAAGGCGGGAACGCCAGGAAAGCCACCTTCCTGCAAAGAGTGTGTATTGGAAAGGATTCTCTGACTACAGTGTGGGTCAGCGGGAGATCACTGACTCGGAGCCTTGGGTGTAGCAGGTGGAAAAGAGGAACTAACTCAGCACCAGGCGGTCCTGAGGGACTGCCCTCGCCCCTCAATCAACACAGCAGCAGGCAAGATGCTGGTCAGCTCAGCCTGATCCCTTCTGCCACACAGAGACCGACCGCACCTAGAAAAGCTGTCCTGAGCTTAAAGCGTGCACTCTTGGCATCTCAGGGGAGAGGGCAGACTCTCCCTCCCACCTAGAAGGAGGCCAGATGGTAGCGATTTCAGACAATCAGGCAGGGAAACCGAGCTGGGAATCTAAGGTAGGTTTCTCCACAATCCTGTCAGGACCCCACATTTTGCTGTACAGGGGCAGAGTGCAAACAGGAGCTCTGTTCTGTGCTTAAACTGGGACCACTCCATTGCATCTCTGCTCTGGAAGAAAGAACATTGTCCCCCTCTTCCAGCCCTACGCAGCGTGAGCTGCAGCCATTTTGAGCACAGAGGCAAGGTAGGCGAACTCTGTTTTGGACCCACATTACCATCTCCTGGATCCCCATACAACCCCAGGGCAAATTCAGCCACAGCCAGAGACCAGAGGCAGGAGCCAGTATAACCTGCAGGACACTTAAACCAGAGGTAATTGGATTGGGGAGTGAAAGAGCTGCCTGAGGGCCAACCTTTCCCTTACCCCTCCCAAGTCACAAGCCAACGACTCTGGGACATCACTCCCAGATAACTGGGTCAGACTTTACTGGTGATCAGCAGGGCCACTTCAAGTCCATAAATCAGAGTTTTAATTTTTTAATTTTTTAATTTTTTTTAGTGTATGTGTGTTAGTTTGTAGTAAGTGTTGTTGCTGTGGACCTGTTTTTTCTTTCTATTGATTTCTTACCTTCCCCTTGAACACTTGCTTTAATGTAAATGTTAATACTCGCCACAGCACCTGAGGCCAGGGCTGTAAAGCCCCCTAGTAGTCCACTTCTCTGTTACCCACTTCCTTCCTATTTGTCAATATCAAACCTCACCCCCCAACATCATTCCCCAAGTCTCTCCATCTATCTCCTTTTTAAAAAAAAATTTTTTTGTTTTTTATTTTTATTTTTTATTTTCGAAAATCAGAATATTCTTACAGCATATCTATGCTCACTCTGCTGTCTGCTTTGGCTTTATAAGCACAAGACTGTCTACCTTCTTACCTCAGTTCTTTACTCTCAGATATTCACAAGCTTAACGTGAATTTCCTCCATCTGGAGATAATTGCTAATCACATCTTTCCTCCCATAGGTGATAACTAATAGTGCATCGACCACAAAAGGAACAGATTAAGCAGTTCAACATTGTTTATTGTATGCTTTAACAGACAAATTGTCTATATTTATCCTTATTGAGGCTCTTAATGAAAATCCTTGTGAATGCCAAATTTGGTGCTTGGCTGCTTTTAATCCAGTTACAGTCTGATGGTTGATAGTGTTGTACCAAAGATAGTGACTAATCCTACCATTCCACTCATAGGTGGTAACTAACATGGTAACAGCTTCAGAAGGAATAAAGTACACTGTTTGTTGTACCTATTGGCTGATCATATTGTCTCTTTTGCCTTATGTTATGAGGTATTAGAAATCACAAAGGCCAATAATTAACCATAGAATGTGGAGCCTGCTGCTAATCTTAACTTCCCAAATTGCACCCAGCCCAACTTACCAAAGCGACAAAAACCCCCAACTCATCAACATCTCCAAAGGAAAAAACCCAAAGAGAGCTCACAGGCCCCACTCCCTGGAACCCAAAAAATGAAGAAAAAGGGAAGCAATTCTCTTTCTCAAACCCACAACTCCCAAGCCATTGAGTCCATGGATAGGGTCTGGACGATAACCTAAAAGTATCAATAATCTGATTATTAAAATAATCAAAAAATTAAAAGAAGACTTAAGGAAGGAATTAAGAGCAATTTCAGGAGCTGAGAGATCACTTTGACAAAGAGCTAGACATTCTGAGAAGAGACATAGCAGAGTTCTTGGAACTGAAAAATACGGTCAACCAAATTTAAAGCTCAATGGAAGATATTAATATCAGACTAAACAGTAGAAAATAGAACTTCAGCTCTCGAAGACTGAACATCAGGTAATGAAGACAGGCTGAGTTATCTTGAATGCAAGGAGGATAGATAAGAAAAAAAATTACTGAGCATAATCAGAACTTTCAAGAAGTATAAGATGAGACCAGAAGAAATAACATGAGAGTAATTGGGATAGGGGAGAACATAAAACAAGGAATGCACAGTATAAAGAACCTTCTCAATGAGATAACCAAAGAACATTTCCCCATATTAGAACTGATCCAGAAGTTCAAATTCAAGAGGCCTATAGGACACCAAATAAACCTAACCAAATGAAAAACTCACTGAGACACATCATATACAAAATGAATAACAGAAATCAAAGAAAGAATTTTAAAAGCAATAAGAGAAAAATGCCAAATCACATTCAGAGGCACCAATAAAGATTATTGTGGATTTCTCAGCTCAGACAATGAAAGCCAGGAAAACATGGAACAGTATTGTTCGAATATTGAAAGAAAATAATTTCCAGTCAAAGATACTATACTCTGCCAAACTCAGTTTTAAATTTTACGGGGAAATAAAATTTTTCCATGATGAGAACAAACTAGCAACATACATGAACACAAAACCAGCTCTACAGAGGAATACACAAAGACAAACTTCAAACAGAGGAACAAGATAACAACTTCCAAAGTTATCGACTTTCTTCAGAAGAAAGTCAATACAAACATAACTCACTAAAAGATATCCAATATGGCACAAAATACAGCAAAGGTCACAATGCCAGGATTCAGAATCACATATCTATTCTAACACCAAATGTGAATGGATTCAATTTCCCAATAAAAAGACACAGACGACTGGATCAAAAAATAAAATCGAACAGGGTGCTACTTATAGGAGACACACCTCATGGCCAAAAATAGACACAGATTGAAGGTGAAAGGTTGGCAAGAAAAACCTACCAGGCAAGAAAGCAAGCAGGTGTTGCAATACGTATATTGACAAAGTTAATTTTGACTAAAATTAATCAGAAAGGACTATAAAGATCACTGCATTGTAGTCAAGGGAACACCACATCAAGAAGGTATAACAATAGTAGACACTTACTGACTTCAACACAATAACACAGGAGGAATTTAATACACCACTATCAACAAGAGAGAGATCATCAAAGCAAAAAATCAATAAAGATAGCTCTAACCTAAACAACTCTATCAATCAGTTGGACTGATTGATATTGATAGTCCATCCCAAATTGGCTGAGTTTACCTCCTTCTCAGCAGCACATGGATCCTTCTCCAAAATAGATGATATGCTAGTCCACAAAGGTAATCTTAGCAAATACAAAAAAGTTGCTATAATCCCATGTATCCTGTCAGACCACAATGGTAGGATCTTAGCAATTAACAGCAAGAAAAACAACAGAAAGTTTCCAAATACTTGGAAATTGAATAATGCCCTCTTAAATGAAGAAAGGATCAAAGATGAAAAGAAAACAGAAATCAAGAAATTCTTGGAAACAAATGAGAATGAGGATGCAACATATCAAAATCCATGGCCAATATGAAAGCATTCTTAAGAGGTAAATTTATAGCACTGAGTGCCTTCAATTTAAAAATTAGGAGAGAGCCCAAATAAATAAACTTCTGCTCCAACTCGAATCCCTACAAAAAGAGGAGCAAACCAATCCCAAATCCAACATAAGGCAGGAAATAACCAAGATCAGAGCTGAAATCAATGAAATTGGGAACAACAACAACAACAAATAATACAAAGACTCAACAAAACAAAGGGTTGGTTTTTTGACTAAGTAAACAGAATTGACAGACCCCTAGCCAATCTCACCAAAATGAAGAATGCAGTGAAGCAAATCAACAAAATCAAAGATGAAATGGAGACATCACTGCTGACTTAACCAAGATCCAGAGGATTCTCAGAACTTACTTTGAAAAACTATACCCAAGTTTCATAATCTGGAAGACATGGACAAATACCTAGCCACATACAGCATTCCCAAATTAACACAGGAGGACGTTGAAAATCTAAACAAACAAATCTCAGGTGGCAAAATTGAAATAGAAATCTAAGGCTTTCCAAAAAAGAAAAACCCTGGACCTGATGGATTCTCAGCACAGCTCTACCAGACCTTTACAGAAGAACTAACAACGCTCCCTAGTAAGCTCTTCCATGAAACTGAAAGCCATGGAGCTCTCCCTTTTTACGAGGCAAACAACACCCTGATACCAAAATGCAACACGGATACATTAAGAAAAGAAAACTACAGACCAATTTCCCTGAAGAACATAGATGAAAAAACCCTTAATAAAATTATAGCAAATTGCATCCAAAAACACATTAAAAAGATTATACATCAAAATCAAGTGAGCTTCATTCCAGCAATGCAGGGATGGTTCAGCATACACAAAGCAATAAATGTAATTCACCACTTAAACAGAATTAAAGACAAAAACTATATGATCATCTCAATTGATGCAGAAAAGGCCTTTGATAAAATCCAACACCCATTCATGCTCAAAACTCTGGAGAAGATAGGGATCAAAGGAACATACTTTAATTTTGTAAGAGCCATTTATTACATTATGCTTAATGGAGAAAGACTGAAACTATTCCCACTAAATTCGGGTACAAGAAAGGCTGTCCACTCTCACCACTCTTATTCAGTATAGTCCTTGAAACACTAGTCAGAGCTATCAGACAAGAGAAGGAAATCAAAGAATTCTAAAAGGAAAAAAGGAAGTCAAGCTATCTCTATTTTCAGATGACATGATCCTAAAAGTATCAGAAGACTTCTAGAGCTTATAAATGAATTTAGCAAAATGACTGGTTACAAGACCAACACTCATAAATCAGTAGTTTTCCTATCCCCCAACAGCAATTCTGCCAAAGAAGAAATTAGGAAATCCATCCCATCACAATAACCTTAAAAAGAATAAAATATTTGGGCATTATTCTAACAAAGGATATAAAAGACCTCTATAATGAAAACTATCTAACATTTAAAAAAGAAATTGAGGAAGACCTGAGAAGATGGAAAAACATTCCTGTTCTTGGCAAGGCAGAATCACATAATTAAAATGGCCATTCTTCCAAAAGCCTTGTACAGATTCAATGCAATTCCCATCAAGATACCAATGACATTCTTCATGGATACAGAAAAAGCAATTCTCAAATTCATTTGGAATAACAAGAAACCTAGAATAGCGAAAAAATTACTAAACAAAAAAGATAAAACAGGAGGTGTCACAATACCGGACCTGAAATTATACTATAGGGCTATAAAAACAAAATTAGCATGGTATTAGTATCAAAATAGACATGATGATTAATGGAATGGAATAGAAGATATTGAGACAAACCCACAAATCTTTAACCATCTAATATTTGACAAAGGGGGCAAAAATATAGCATAGAGGAAAGACAACCCGTTCAACAAATGGTGCTGGACAAACTGGACAGCAACATGGAGACAATCGAATTTAGATCCTTATCTCTCACCCTGCACAAAAATCAAATGGAAGTGTATCAAAGAATTAGGAATTAAACCAGCAGCATACAATTGTTAGAAGAAACAATAGAATCAACACTTCACTACATCAGTGTAGGCATCGCTTCCTTAACAAGACTCCCATAGCGTAAGAGTTAAATCCAAGAATCAATGAGTGGGATGCCATTAAACTGAAGAGCTTCTGCACAGCTGACAATTAGCCAAGAGTGTGAAGAGAGAACCTACAGAATGGGAGATAATCATCGCCTGCTATGCCTCTGACAGGGAAATAATATCCTGAATATACAAAGAACTCCAAAAACTGAACACCAAAACCACACGTAATCCAATCAATAAATGGGCTAGGGAATAAAACAGAGACTTCTCAACAGAGGAAATCCAGAAAGCCAATAAATATATGAGAAAATGTTCTACATCACTAGTAATTAGAGAAATGCAAATCAAAACTTCACTGAGATTCTCCTCACTCCAGTCAGTCAGAGTGGCAAAAATGAAGAATATGAGCAATAACAGATGCTGGAGGGGCTGTGGGGAGAAAGGAACACTAACACACTGCTGGTGGGACTGCAAACTTGTACAGCCACTCTGGAAAGCAGTGTGAAGATTCCTCAAAAAACTAGGGATGGAGCCACCTTACAGCCCAGCTATCCCATTCCTTGGTATTCTCCCAAAGCACTAAAATTGGCACACTACCGAGACACAGCTACATCAATGTTTATAGCAGTTGAATTTACAATAGCTAAACTATGGAACTAACCCAGATGCCCCTCACTGGATGAAATGGATTCAAAAACTGTGAAATATATATATTATATAAACATAAATATATATATATATTTATGATTTCTACTTTGTTATTAGAGAGAACAGTATCATCACATTTGCAGCCAAATGGATGGAAATGAAAAAAAAAATCATGCTGAGTGAAACATCCCAAACCTAGAGACTTAAGGGCCAAATGCTTTCTCTCATATGTGGAAGCTACAATAAAACCTAAGACAGGATGAAGTTTAGCTGAGTTTAATTAATATACTCACCAAAGTTGAAATTTCACATAAGCTGGGGGAACCATACTATAAAGATGGGGGAGAAGGGAGGTAAGCAGGGAGGGAGGGAGGGATAAGGGGGGGTATCAATACAACGGGGAATACTTGACTCCCATGAGCAGCCTAATTTTACACAGGCAGGCAGAGAAACTCAGAAATTCAAAAATTAGTATACATGTATATGCTCATTTCCAATGGTAAAGTGGGTTTATTACAGAGGAGACATGAGATTGGTGTGGGGGGAGATCCTGGACTAGGATCAGCCCTTAACTCACTATGTCAATATCCATGTGTGCTTAAAAATGTAACAATTCCCTCCACTATGTGAATCTGTGTCAAAGAAATAAAATAAAATAAAATTGATCAATTTCTTATTACTGGAATTTTCCCTTTAATATTTGTATGTGACCACAGATAATTGAAACTGCAGAAAGTGAAATTATGGAAAAGAGGGGACCTACCATAGCAACATGAGAAAAATAAATTTTAAGTTAAAGAAAACCCTGAGAAGCAGCGATGACATTGTAGGATGAAAGGTCAATCCATCACGGAGTGCAGCAGGAGCTGGGGAGAGGAAGGGAGCACTTGGCAATTGCGCCACAGCTTGAGATTGAAGCAGCGGGAGTAGCTTCTCAGCAGGTGGGTGACTAAGGGAACTCACTGAAACTCGGCATTGGACAATAAAATAATCATAGAGACACAGAAAATCAGAAGTTTTGAACATGAAACAAGAAATAGTACATTGGAGACGTGCCGTTGCGACTGGCCGCAGTGGCATTCGCCCCGCCAGTTCAGTGTGGAGGGGAGGGGTAGCACAGCCAGGAGAGAGCAACACTGCAAGTAAATCTGGCATCAGAGTAGCTGCAGAGGCGAGAGGGAGGCTGATCATAATTGACCCATAGAAGGCAGGGCAAGCTGATGATTGAAAACACTCAGAATCTCTCAGCAGGTGAGTGCAGAATGGAGGTGGGAGCCATTTCCAAGTGGCCACAGGACGGCTTTCAGTGGCAAGAGTGGAGTTCATGAAAAGCATTGCCAGCCTGTCCCAGCAAATGGCTCCTGTGGGGTCCAGAGAGCCTGGCCCAGCACAACTGAAGCAGGCACAGGGTGGTCCAGGCTGGGAACACCAATGGGAGAGAGGCTAGAGCACCCTCATCTCTGCGGCTCCTGAAGCCAACTAGGGGAAGCCCGAAACCGTCAGACAGGTGCACATACAAGCCAGGTCTGATCTTGGGAAATCCACATTCATTGTGGTGGAGTATGTGAGGCTAGCAGAGGGGTGGATACCCCACTCTACAAGTGGAATCTGCAAGATGTCCCTGAGACCAGGACATCCAGAGGAGAACAGCATCTGCCCAGCAACAAGGGGTGTGGGGTTACTTTGTACCTCCTGACCAACTTCCAAAGGGCAGACGGAGCTGAACCCCAGCCCCTGGAACTTCCCACGCGGAACTCTGCAGCAGCCCATCTTGGGAGAGTATTTATTGACCTAGTCTGTCCAGACAAAGCTGACTGTCAGACTCCTGACTGCCCTACCCCGGTTCTGTGACATGGGAAGCTGAGACCCACTCCAACCAGCTGCAGCTTCAGGCCACACCAATGGGCAGCTTGGTGAGGAACACAAATAGATCTGATTTAACACCCCCCACCCTTCTTCCAAAGGCTCATCTTGTCAATGGTTCTGACTGTCCCAGAGAGACAATTCCTCCACTCTCGTCAAGATATTTTAATTTCTTTCCTTTTATTATCTATTTATTTATTTACTTTTTCCAATCCCCCCCTTCTCTCTCTCCCTCATATGTGTGTGTGTGTTTTCTTGTTGCATTCACTCACTGGTTTGAAAATAGATACATGATGAGTAAAATCAGCTTAACCCAGAGATCTAAGGGTCAATTGTCTCCACTCATAGGTGGAGGTGGGGACTAGACCCTGGACAATGAGAAAGTTGGTCTAGTAGCATGAGTTAAATCCAGATAAGATGTAATGCTTTACAATCTAATAACTTTTTTTAGAGTTATAAAGGGAAAGGGAAGGGAGGGATAAGGGAGGGTAATTGGGGGGGGCACTCCTGGGGATAATTGCAATATCCAGAATATTTACACATTTTATACACATTTTATATTATTTTGTTAAAATCTTGTAAGGTTGTTCAAAAATAAAATTAAAAAAAATAAAAAAAAGAAAATAGATACAGATACACTTTTTAAATTCTAATCATTTTTCTTCAACCATTTGTTATTTAGCCTGTTTTGATTTTGTAGGGATAGAAGTTTTTGTACTTTGTTCATTTTTTTGTTCGTTCTTACCTATGTTTTTGTTCCTCTTACAATTCCTTCTTCACTTTCTCCCCACACTAATAACCAAATTCTCTTCCCTCTTTCTTTCTCTCTTTGTTATTTCTAATTTTTTTATAGTTATAAATCCTTCTGCTTCCCCTCTGTTCACTTTTTAAATATGTCAAACTTTCTCTTGCCTTCTTACCTGATCTGCTCTTCACTTCAGGAGTCTTCATCTTACTCTTAGAACTGTTTAGCTTGTGTAATTCCTACTGCCCGCCATTCACACTATTGTGGTTATTGATATGGTGGACGACACAGTTGATGCCTGCCGCATCATTCTAGATCTAGTTCTGTTCATTGCTGCTGCTGGTATTGAACACTGACTCGCCATTCCTCTTTGTGTGGAAGTTAGTGCTATAGATGTCATAGTAGACATCAGACATTTATTTAAAGACTGTATATTGGTCAATACCATTATTGGCATCACTTGATCCCTGTTTTTTCTATGAGGGGCAGGGAAGTGATTGGGACAGTATAAGTTCATAGGGTAGAGATTCTGAGGCTGAGCTTTACTCACAACTTAGCCAAGTGACAGTAAACCTCAGTCCACACGCAAACTAGCCCCACTCGAGCTCCACCAATACTCAATACACAGAATAAGGAAGACAAAACCACCAAGCAACAATCAGCTCCCAAGGAGGAACAACTAGGGGACTCCAGGACTCACTCCTGGACATCTCTACTCACTCAGCAAGAGCAGAAGTTCCAGAACCCATAGTATTGCAGCTCTTCAAGAGTGAATTAAATCAGCAGCTCTACAGCAGCAAACTTAGCAGAATTGGAGGTTGAAATCATCATCTGGATTATTCTGATCCTAGGTGCTAAAGCCAAAGGATACCAAAAATATAGGAGTTAGTACAAAAAAGAGAACTACACAGCAAAGGACACACCCATCAAAGAAGAAAAGAAATCCATCTCAACAGATGTGTTAAGTCTGAAAACATGAAGAAATAGGCAAACGATTGTCCCTCCCCAATTTACAATCCCCCAACAAAGGAGCCCTCAGATAGGGACGTTGATGAAATTGCAGAGAAAGACAACAAAAACCTGAATATAATGTTCAGTGAGCCCAAAGAACATCTAAGGAATGAATTAAGAGCAAATATGGCAGGATCTGATGAATTCCCACCTGAGCTCTACCTTCAGTTAGTTCTGACCTTTACAGAACTAACACCACTCTTTCTGAAATTATTCCATGAAACTGAAAGGGAGGAAACACTTCCATATACATAGGGTCAACGCTCCATACATACAAGCTGACTTCCTTAACAAGACCCCCAAGGTGCAAGAAATAAAACCAAAAATCAATAAGTGGAAAAACATTAAACTAAAAATCTTCTGGACGGTTAAAGAAATTTTTCAGACTGTGACAAGAAAGCCTATGGAATGGGAAAAAATATTGGCTAGCTACTCCTCTGGACTTTTATCCAGAATATACAAAGAACTATAAAAAGTTGACATAATAATATTAATATTAATAATAATAACCCAATCGTTAAATGGGCAAAAGAACTAAACAGAGACTTCTCAACAGAAGAAACACAAAAGGCCAATAAATATATGAAAAAATGTTCAACATCTCTAGCCACAAGGAAAATGCAAATCAAAACTACATTAAGATTTCATCTCACTCTAGTCAGAATGGCAAAGATAAAGAATGCAAACAACAATAAATGCTGGTGAGGTTGTGGGGAGAAAGGAACATCTGTGCATTGTTGGTGGGACTGAAGACTAGTACAACCACTCTGGATAGCTGTATGGAGATTCCTCAAAAAACTAGGGATGGAGTTGCCATATGACCCAGCTATCCCACTCTCGGGTATTTTTCCAAAAGGTCTAAAATTGGCATACTACAGTGACACATCAATGTTTCTACAAGCACAATTCACAATAGCTAAATTATTTTTTTTCTTTGCTGTTACAAATTTAATGGTAGGAAATCTGCCATCTGGCTTAGTATCAAGATCTCAAGTTTCAGAAATGAGTAAAGCAGCTTTAAACAGTAATTACAGTTTTAAAAAGACCCCAGTTCCCACTCTCTACCAATGAGTAATGAACACTGGTGGTTCAAGCGCAGCATGGAGGCTCTTGCCTATCATCCCAGCTGAGCAGGAGAATCCCAAGTTCAAGGACAGTGTGAGTCACCTAGCAAGGATCTCTCTCAAAATTAAAATTTTAAAAGGAACTGAGAATGTAGCTCAATGGTAGAGAGACCTGAGTTCAATACACACACACACACACACACACACACACACACTTTGGGGGGAGTTCAGAAATTTCATATTTTATATTTTGATGTTCTAAGTTTTTCTAAGAGTCTACAGTCTAAGATCCTATAGTCTTTAACAATGCTAAGGTATATCATGGTTACTTCTGAAAACTTAGATCTAAAACATTTCTAATAAATGATTTGGAGCTTAAAGTCAAACATGTTTCTCAGAAAATCCAAGGTTATTCCTAAAGCTAGAGTAAATTAAATTAATGAAATGCAGCAACTAGAAAAGTAATAAAATCAATTGAGGATTTTAATTTTGGGTTTTAAATCTAATCTCCAGAATATTTGAAAGTGACAATAGCTAAATTATGGAATCAACCCTAATGCCCATCATTAGCAGAATGAACTAAGAAATTGTAATTACACACACACACACACACACACACACACACACAAAACCAATGGAGTTCTACTCACGTATTACAAAGAATGAAATTATATCATTTGCCAGTAGATGGATGGAAATGGAGAATATCATGCTAAGTGAAATTAGCCAAACTCAGAAACTCAAAGTCAAATGCTTTTCCTCATATTTGGAAACTAGAGTAAATCAAGGAAAGGAGGAGGGAAGGATAAGATTACATAAGAACTACTCAAATAGAAATTAATAAATGAGTTAAAGGAATTCTAGTAGAGTAGAGGAAAGAGAATGGGAGAGGGGCAAAACGATGGGAGGGAAAGGGGGATTTAAAAAGGTATATTTTGCACCTCTAAAATACTAAATAATTCCCACACAATCAATAAAAACTGGAAAGGTTTAAAAAAAAATCAAAGCAAGATCAGTAGAGGAATAGGACCAGGAAGTAGGAGGGGATGGGGAGATGCTGAGAAGGGATATTGGCCAAATTATATTGTCATATTGTGTGCATGTAAGAATATGTAACAAAAAAGCCAACATTAGATACAACTACAATGCACCAATAAAAAATGTGGAAAAAAAAGAATAAATATGACAGATGAAAGACCATTCCAATAAAGAAATAAAGATACCAAAAATAGGGCTGGAACGGTGGCTCAGCAGTTAAGGTGCTTGCCGGGCATGCATGAGTACAC
>PVKS010021796.1:0-34659 GCA_004027875.1 Aplodontia rufa | reverse complement strand
ACAGCCAAAAATTAAAAAAAAAAAAAGAATGGGGCATGGGGACAGAGTATTTCCTTAGCATATTCAAGACCCTTGGTTCAACCCCAAGTACCAAAAAGAACTTTAAATTAAGTTCCAAGCAAATGGAAAAACATTTCCTGAAATTAGGAGTCAGGTGACCTAATTCTATGTCATAACAATATGCTCTCAAGGAAGTCTAGATTTGGGGGTAGGATTGAATCAGGGGATTTAACCACTGAGCCACATCCCCAGCCCTTTTTATTTTTTACTTTGAGACAGGGTCTTGCTAATTTGTTTAGGGCCTTACTAAGTTGCTAAGGCTGACTTCAAACTTGCCATCCTCCTGCCTGAGCCTCCTAAGTCACTAGGACTACAGGTGTACACCACTGTGAGACATCTAGCACTTGGTCTCTTCATCAGAGTGTAAAAATACATGTTCTCTAGGATAACTGAGGGAATAAATGTAAAAATACTTTATAGTGACAAATATTAATTATTTACTCTGTTCTTTTTCCATTATTGTTATAGTATTAGGTTCCCTTTGCCTGGAAGCAACATATTGCCATATACCAAACACCTACAATGTGCTAGGGTCTGTGGAGTACTATAAATATGTTTTCTCACTGATAGGGTTAGCATCTATCCTTCTGCAAAAAAGCAACAGAGTAAACTCTTTAACAATTCCAAGGTAAATGACCAAATTTTTTTTAAAAGGGGGGGGGGGATGGAGCGGTGGCTCAGTGGTTACAGCGCTTGCCCGGCATGTGCAAGTACACGGGTTCAAACCCCAGCACCACATACACAACTAAGTGTCAGAGCAACGAAAGCCATGTGAACAACTCAATAAAAATTGATGCTCTCTGTCTCTCTCTCTCACTGTCCTTCTCTCTTAAAATAAATAAATAAAAAGGGGGAACCTCTTCACCCTTCCCCTTGGCCTTCCCATTTCCCCTTCCTGCTTTATTTAAAAAAAAAAGAAGAAGAAGAAGAAAGACTCTTAAAAAAAAAACATTACCTCACAATATTTTATACAATCAAAAAATTAACCTATCACCAAATAAAGAATAAAGTTTCATGAGGAGATACTGACCCCCCTCAGGAAGTTACACTCAACTAGCTAAATAAATAGCTACTGCACATCAAATTTATGCCTCAGAAAAGTTAAATATCACGTCACATACTCTCAAGGTCCTGGCTATTTCACACATTCTTTCTATGAATGAACATTAAAGAATCCTGGGATTTAACCAATAAAACACACAAAAAATGGTCATGCCACCACAGTACAGCCACTTCATAGTCTCAATGAGGGGTAAAGTATAGAAACAATTCTTTCAAATGCTCTCCATCATCCTCAGCAAATAGTCCTGGATGCCAGAGCCTCTCCTCACCTCTTCAGCATCACCTTCCACTCATATTCTGTGCCTTGGTCAAATCAGTTCCCATAACACACCACATCGTTCCCACTTTAGGATACTCAGGTATGCTTGCCCTCTCACTAGAATGTTCTCTTCTCCTATACACCTTACCTGGCTAAACTTTCAGGTCTTCAGCCTTAACTGTGATTTTCTCAGTTCTCCATGATCCTCCAAATTAGGTTAAACCCTTTGCAGTATACACCAACAACTTTTGCAAAACTAACTCACCCAACATCTACACTTAACCCCAACCCAAACTCCAAAAACTGAGATCATGGCTTTCTTGTTCTTCACTGAATTGCCTCTGCCTATAATGACAACCAGCACAAAGGAAGGGCTCAATAAGCACTCACTGATTAGTAAAAGAGTGTGTATATAGTAAGTCATCAAAAGGAGCAAGAGAGCTGGGCACAGTGGCACATACCTAATTCTAGGGACTCAGATAGCTGAGGCAGAAGGACTGGAAGTTTGAGGTCACCCTCAACAACTTAGCAAGATCTTCAGCAATTTAGTGGACCCTATCTCAAAATAAAAAATAAAAAGGGCTGGTATGTAGATTAGTGATAGAGCAGACACCAGCAACCAAATAAATAAATAAATAAATAAATTTAAAAAATAAAAATGAAGCAAGATAGAGTATAGCTCAGTGGCAAAGGATTTGCCTAGCACGCTCAAGGTTCTGGGTCCCCCCACCCCCAGCACTGCAAAAAAAGGCACAAAAGAAAGACTCCGCTCCATAAACCACACTCCTTTCTCTAATGAATCTCCAATCTCTCTCTCATTTTAAAAACAAAAACAAAAACAAAAACAAAAACTGGCAGAGCAATTGCCTAGCACACAGGAGACTTGTGTTCAATTCCCAGCACAACCAAAATGCACACACATAACACACCCCTAACCAAAAACAAAAACTTCTCTTGGCCTCATATTCTCTTTTAGCTTTTGTCCTTCCTTGCTCTCAGAGTCAAGATTCTTCAAAGTATGGTCTATTTTATACTCATCATCTCTACTGATTCATCTCTCCCCATTACAACCTGGATTCATCCTCTCCAGCTAAAATAACTCTTGATAAAGTCATCCAATCCAATCCAATGGATGTTTTTTTAGCAATATTAACTCTTGAAAACTCTATACCACTTGAAAATTTTACCTACCCACACCTTTGAATTTGATCTCCTCTCTCTGGCCAGTCTTCCCAGTATCCCAACTTGTGCTCCAATTACCACATACACATTGATGACTTCTGAATCTTTCTTACCAGTCTAGCTCTTTCTCCTAAGCTCCAGAATAAATATTCATTTGCTCATTTTTCAAGTTTCTGCTAGACACCTGACTTAAGCATATTCTCACCTGAACTAACCTCTTCCTTTGCAGCCACTCCTGAAGGTCACAAACAAGGAAATGATCTAGATACCTCAGGCCTCTCTAATCTTAGCCCTAATACCAAATCACCAGCAATTTTCTTTCCCTATCTTACTAATATGGCTTCTCTTTTCTCCCTCCACTACCTCTCTCTACCTTAGTCCATGCCTACAACCTAACTCCCCAACCTCAACTCTTACTAAACTTCTATCTAAACTCACCAATCTGCCAAAATGATTGGTTCTAAAATCTGAAAATCAATCAGTGGTTCCCCAATGCTTTCAGAATAAAGTCCAAACTCTTCAGCATGTCATACAAGAATTTGTAGTCTAGTCACTTCCTACATCATTAGCTTTTCTTCCTACTGGAGTCCCACTCCACATTACCAACACCAGCATGCTGCGTAGCATGGTGGCACATGCTTATAATCCCAGCTACTTGAGAGGATGAGGCAAAGGTATAGCAAGTTCAAGTCCATCCTGAGCAACTTACAGCAACCCTGTCTCTAAATAAAATTAGAAAAAGCGTTGGGGATGTAGCTCAGTGGTAGAGCACATCTGGATTCAATGTCCTATACCAAAAAAAACAGCATGCTGAACTTTACCTTTTTCTTTAACATTACTAGGATTTGAAACCACTGAGCATTCTACCACTACTCCCCATAGGCCTTTTATTTTATTATGAGATGGGGTCTCACTAAGTTGCCCAGGCTGGCCTTGCACTAGAAATCCTCCTGCCTCAGCCTCCCAAATAGCTGGGATTAGAGGAGTGAAGCTCAGCTCATACTGAACTTCTTGCACTTTCCCAACAACACCTGGTTCTCTCACTGTGCCCTCTATCTAAACTTCCCCTCTCACCTTTCAAACTCTAGATCATGTTTTAAGACTCAGCTTGACAGTCTCCGAAAAGCCTTCCTTGACCCCACCAACCTAAGTTAGATCTATGTCCTTCTATGCCCCTTCACTAACCTATATATATCCTTACCATAGAATTTATGACATATTACAAGTGTTGGTTTCATCTGGCTGCTCCCCAATGAATTACATTTTTCATTCTTATATCCTCAACACTGAACACAGTGCCTGACACCTAAAGAGCTCTAGATAAATGCTTACTAGATGAATGAATAAATGAAGCAGCTGACTTACTGTTTTGCGTAATGGCTTGCTGCGAATGGCAAGACCATCCATGTAGTCCTCCAGCTTAAACTTGTAAGTAACCTGCAGCTTTTGAAGCAAACTATCAAAGAAGTCGCTACCCTATAGAGAAAAAAAGCAAGAAATAGCTGAATCAATTTTATTCTGAATCAATCTACCCACTAGAACGTGAGGCAAAAGACCTTTTGACAGTTCTGTCGATGTTCAGACATCTACGTAAAGAGAGAGAAATTATACTTAGAGGCCCCCAAATGAGCACAAGACAAAATTCGAAGTATAAACTTCTTCATGGTTTAAGATATGAACTAACTACCCCTCTCCTTCTCCCTCTCTCTCCCATCTCTTCTCTCCATATATATCCCCCCTCGCCCCTGCCCCAGGCCAACGCACTCAGAAAGCTTTTAAGCTCAAAACATAAAACCATTTGTCAGCAAGTTACAGTCTTAAGGATGTGACAGGGGAGATTGGTACTAAACTCAAAAAAAGAGCATAAAGTTTTTGGCAAGGTTTTGTTCTAAAATACAATACCTCAGGTGGTAAAAACCCATCCCAACAGGATGCTGAAGCCTCTACCCAGAGGACAAAAAGATAATGGTTACCTCATCTAAGAGCTCCAGGAGTCTGTTCCGTATCTGTTCTGGGTTCTCAACATTTGGATCCTTGAGAAGCTGCCTGAACTTCTCAATCACCTGATAGAAAGCATTCTTCCACAAGATCTGATCCACATTCTGAGTATCAGAGAATTCAATATCTAATAGAATACAACGCTCATATAGCTGTAGCAGTTCAGCTCTGGAATAAAAAACATGCAACTTCTAGCTCCAAATACACCACAAAAAAAGGCTAGATCCAAGATTTGAGCTTCCTATAAATTAACCATCTCTTTGGCAAGAAATCCAAAATGTAACCAGGTATCCTACTCACATTAGTTTCTGTGAGTAGAATGTCATTACAAAGCGACTTCAGTCTAGGAAAATAGTGTTTCCCCATATGTCCTCACCTAAATTTAACAACTAAGATAAAATCTTCACTGCAAGTTATACGTTGGTTCATTTCTTCGCCTTCTAGAAAGTCTCCTTTTCAAGATTCCATGCTCCCTTAAAAGATGTTTTGTTTTGTTTTGTTTTGTTGGGGGATTGAACCCAGAGGCACTTAACCACCAATCCATATCCCCAGACCTTTTTGTTTTTTATTTTGAGACAGGGTTCAGCTAAGTTACTTAGGGCCTCCCTAAGTTGCCGAGGCTGGCTTTGAACCTGTGATCCTCCTGCCTCAGCCTCCCAAGACATTAGGAGTCAGTCAGTGAGATTACAGGCATGTGCCACCACATATGGCTAAGATTTTTTTCTTAAAGAAGTAGTATGCAGGGGCTGGAGTGGTGGCTCAGTGGCTTTGGCACTTGCCTGGCAAGCACGAGGACCTGGGTTCAAACCCCAGCACCATGTACACAACTGTTAGAGCAACTAAGGCCATGTGAAAAACTAAATAAAGCTGTTTCTCTCTGTCTCTTTCTCTCTCACTGTCCCTCTCTCTTAAAAAAAAAAAAAAAGTACGCATACTCATTTCAGAGAAAAAAAACAAAAGTCCTGGTTTTTTCCAACTGTCCCATACAAAAATTAACATGGAAAAAATATATATGAGGGGACCAGGGGCATGGGTGCAGTATTTGCCTAACATGTGTGAAACCCTAAATTCTATCTCCAGCACAACAGAGGTGAAAAAAAATTAATGTGAAAGGGAGATAAGGGCTAGAGCGATGGCTCAGGCAGTTATGACACTTGCCTGGCATGAGTGAGGACGCGAGTTCAAACCCCAACACCATGAATACAACTAAGTGTTGGAGCAATGAAAACCACATGAAAAACTAAATAAAATTGATTCTTTTTCTCTCTCTCTCTCTCACTGTTCTTCCCAGTGGCTCAGCTAAAAAGTTTCTACCTTCCTCAGCTATGGGAGCCTATATTCCTCCAACTCATCCCCATTTCCCTCTAGCCAAAACAGAACATATCATACCTGAGCTGAGCCATCTTCTCCATGCCCTCAGTACTGATGCGGTCCCTGGAGAGCAGGTTGCTGAGCTGTAGTTCCTGGTTGTCAGCTACACGGAGAAGCCTATGTAGCTCCTGTTGCTGCATGTTCCTCATGTGCTGCTCAATCTCCTCAGGACTCATTGTGCTGGCTGGGAGAGGGCTGCACACATACTGTCCTGATGGAGTCGTATAGCCTGGGTAATAAGGCCCTGGGTACACACCATTTGTAGGGCCCACTGGGTACTGTAGAGGGCTATACCCTGTATAGGGATACTGGGAGGCAGGGCCTGGTGTCCGGGGGTAATAATAGGGATTATCTGAGTTTTGAAACTTATAGTAAGATGCTTGGGCCTGGCGTGAGTCCCAGGATGTAGGACTGACTTCATCATCAGTGTCCAAGAAATGTAGCTGGGGTGTCTGGCTCTTCAGAGCAGGCTTCTGATCAGGATTGTTTGGGTCCCACAGACGACGAGTGGTGCCACCACGGCCCCAATTCCGAGACCCTTTACTACCAGATCCAAATAAAAGTCGAGGTCCTAAAGATGTGGACTCTGGAGAACCTGCTGAACTGACAGACAGGGCAGTATGGGCAGGCAGGATCAGAATGCCACGACCACGACCCCGAAGTTCTTGCTTCAGATTTTTGGACTCCTGTTTCTCAGAGCCTTTGTTCCCACTGTTCAAACCTCTGTCAGGCTTTATCCTATCCACATCCTCCCTGGCTGACCTCATCAAAGGGGAATCTTTGTTCATGGTTTCTGCATCAAAAGTGACGCGAAGTGTGCCTCGATTTTCTTTACCATTGCTTTTCTGCTCACCCTCCCCACGGCCAGACCAGTTTCTTTCTAAGTGTGTCTTCTTCTCTGAGCTCCTCCTGGACCCTAATCCATCAGGTTCATCAATTCTGTCCTCATCCAAGGAATCAGTTGAGGACAAAGATACTTGCTTCTTCAGTCGTGGCCTCTCCTTGGTCCGATCCTGGCGGCGGCGGCGACATCCATTATCAGTCAGGCCAGCTCCCTCAGTACTGTTGTTACTACCAGCTGAGCTGGTACTGCAAGTACGATAGCGGTTCCTTCGTTTGTCTGAGCGGGAATAGCGCTTTGCAGAACCAGGCTTCCCCTGGACCTGGTCATCATTCACTTTCTTTGTCCCCTCCCCTTTTTCAATCCTTTTTCCTTTTTCTCCTTTTGCAGTCCTTACTTTATCACTATTTTGGTTCTTTTCTGTCTCAGCTTTGTCTGGTTTATTTACAACTTCATCTTTCACAATTTTTCCCCTACATTCATCTTCCTCTATTCTCAGTTTTTCTACCTGGTTCAGGATTTCCTCCTCATCCACTCGGCTAGCCAAATCTTTGACACCAGTCTGCAAACGCCGTCCAGGCTGATAGATCTGCAGGTCTGGTTTCTTTGTTCTCTTGATGATTCTGAGACTTCGATCTTCTTGTCCAGCAGTCCTAGGAAAAGTTTCCTGTCCTTGATTATTTTCTGAGTCTACAGGACCATTTTGCTGTTGGTTATCCAGTTCTTTGCAGACATCTTTAATGAGTTGTGTACCATTTCCAACCACAGAAGAATTTCTGTCATTAACAATTTCATCTTTAAATTCCTCACTCCCAGAGGGCTCCCTGATTTTCGGTCTGTTCCTTAGTCGAGAAAGACCTGGCTTATAGATTTCCAGATCTGGGCGCCTGTTATCTTTGCGCTGCCTGGGCTCCTTTAATTCCTTCATGTTTTCTGTTATATTGGGGAAAGGGTTAAAGAAAAGGCAAACGAAAATAATAAAGGAGGAGGGAGAAGGAAAACTGTCACTCTGGTTAAGTAACACAAAAGTTGAGAAAGAATACATACCCAAATGCTAATTTTCGTGGACAGAGAAAAATACTTCTGCAAAAGCAGAAATTTGGGGTTTACAATATTTGTTCAACAACTGCCAAGGATAAGAACTGAACTGGGTTAAGGAAGTAGAAGGGAAAAAACCCTGTACATTCTTGGGTTGCCCAAGACATTCATATTCACATCCCCAAGATCCCAAATTATCTCATATTGTCAGAACAAAAGATCTCTCAACATTTTCATCATTAAACGATTCTGCTTATAGAGACCTTAAAACCTTCACAGTCGTTTTTTCTGCCTCTAATATTTTTCCAGGAAAGTTCAATCCTTTTACTTATTTACTTTTTTAAGAGAGAGAAGGAAAGGGGGCTGGTGTGGTGGCTCAGCAGTATCACACTTCCCTGGCATGTATGAGGACCCATGCATGAGGACCCAGGTTCGAACCCCAGCACCACACACACATCTCTCTCACTCCCCCCGACTTTTTTTTTTTTATAAAGAGAGAGGGACAATGAGAGAGAGAAAGAAAGAAACAATTTTTTTTTTCAGGGCTGAGGATGAGAGAAACAATTTTTATTTAGTTTTTCATGTGGCTTTTGTTGCTCTGAATATGTGGTGCTGGGGTTTGAACTCTCGTAATTGTGCATGTTAGGCAAGCATCATAACCGCTGAGCCACCACAACTGCCTCAGCCCACTCTCCCCCTCTTAAAAAAAAAAAGAGAGAGAACCAATACCAATTTTATTTATTTTTCATCTAGCCTTCATTTCTCCAACACTTAGTTTTTTGTTGTTGTCATTTTGGTTTTTTTAAAGAGAGAGGGACAGTGAGAGAGAGAAAAAAAAGTCAATTTCACTTAGTTTTTCATGTGTATGTGGTGCTAGGATTCAAACTCAGGTGTGTGTGCATGCCAAGCCAGCGCTCTTACCGCTGAGCCACCACTCCAGCCCAAGCTTAGTCCTTTCAATGTATTAGTAAGGGATGCTGGAGCGGTGGCTCAGCGGTTACGGCGCTTGGCTGGCATGCTCAAGGATGCAGGTTTGAACCCCAGCACCACATACACAACAAAGTGTCAGAGCAACAAAGGCCACATGAAAAACTAAATAAAATTGATTCTTTCTCTCTCACTATCCCTCTAAAAAAAATAAAATAAATTTAAAAAGGGGACTAGGGATATAATTCAGTGATACAGTAATTGCCTAGCATGTGTGAAGCCCTAGGTTTGATCCCACCAGGAAATAGTACCCATATTATTAGAGAAAAAGGAAGGAGAAAAAGGGGGATGCACAACAATCCACATTCCCAGACAACTCCGGAAAAAAAAGAAATTGCAACTCCAGTCTATGAACTTGACTACATTAATCCTTCAGGATACCTATTACCCAATCACATACCTTTTACTACAACAAACAAGAAGCAGTTCCTTTTATATTTTTCAACTCGACTCATCCTCACCAACTCTCTAACAACAGCCAGCAGAGTCATTTCAAGAAAATACTGCTTAGATTATCATCATTAGAATACTGAGACGGTTACTATGATGATGGAATATGAAAAGAACAAGTTCCATAGAGGAGCTTTCCCTAGACACTGATGGAAGGATTGTGACATGTTCTCAATATATGAAGGACTGTAGCACTCAATAAGACTTAGGCAGGGTGGCAGACACCTATAATTCCAGTGACTCAGGAGGCTGAAGCAGGAGGATAGCAAACTTGAGGCCAACCTCAGCAATTTAAGGAGCCCCTGTCTCAAAATACATAAAAAGAACTGGGGATGTAGCTCAGTAGTAAAGCACCCCCGGGTTCAATACCCAGCACCGAAAGAAAAAAAATAATAACAGTACAGGACTTAAGAAACCACTCTCCAGGCCCCATGAACAGACAGAAAACAAGTATGCTTTTTGTATCTGTTCCTTTTATCTATTAAATAGGGAGACTACTGCAAGTAGCCACCAAACATTTCAGTGGGAAAAATAACAGGAATTAGTGAGATTTTCAAGTACTCAAAATGGAATGCTGCATAAAATTCTAGTCTTATTTTACAAGAATGCAAACAAGCCCACAATAGGTATCACATACCTCAGCATTTACAACCACTTTTTGTGGACTTAAAAAAATAGAGAAGGGGCTAGAGCAGTGGCTCAGCGGTTAAGTACGAGGACCCGGGTTCAAACTCCAGCACCACATACACAACTAAGTGTTGGAGCAACTAAAGCCATGTGAAAAACTAAATAAAGTTGTTTCTGTCTTTCTCTGTCTCTCTTACTGTCCCTCTCTCTTCAAAAAAAAAAAATCTTAAAAAATAAAGAGAAAAAGGGCTGAAGCAGTGGCTGAGCCATTATCGCGCTTGTCTGGCATGCGCAAGTGAGTTCAAACCCCAGCACCACAAACAAAACGAAGTCTCAGAGCAACGAAAACCACATGAAAAACTAAATAAAATTGATTGTCTGTCTCTCTCTCATTGTCCCTCTCTCTCTTAAAAAGATTTTTTTTGAGGAAAATAACAAGTTTATGATACAGCTTTGGTATTTTCCAAAGTTTGTTTTGGTACTACAGATTGAATGGAACCCTAGGACACTTTAACACTAAACTACATCCCCAATCCTTTTTATTTTGAGACACTCGTCTGGCTAAATTGCTCAGGCTGGCCTGGAATTTTGCATCCTCCTCTCTTAGATGTGCAATCCGTTAGCAACCAGTTGATATTTTCAGAAGTTTAAAAGATTCTCCGTCAAAAAAAAAAAAAAAAAGATTCTCCATCAAGCAGGAGTAAAGATACCTCAGAACCCTCAGTCATCTTTGTAACTTGAGTGAAGAGTGACTGATGGCGAGAAGAGCAACTACTATTTTCCAGAGCAGAGGGAGAAAATGGAATGGATAAACCAACTCAACTGACCAACGAAAACCAAACCTGGAGAAGATACCTATCCCAGCTATCATCCTACACAATTCCATCGCCCAACAAAGAGACACAAGACTCTTTCTTGGAGCTTTTCTGGTGTAGCTGAAGACCACAAATTAACTGGCAAATTGAACATTCTCTGATAAAAATTGCTCCCATACATGCCACAGCCAAATCAGAGCAGAGTCAGCTTTCTGAG
This sequence comes from Aplodontia rufa, assembly GCA_004027875.1. Classification (NCBI taxonomy): domain Eukaryota; kingdom Metazoa; phylum Chordata; class Mammalia; order Rodentia; family Aplodontiidae; genus Aplodontia; species Aplodontia rufa. Next base: position 23,752 of record PVKS010021796.1, on the reverse strand, counting down.
GTCCTGGATCTCTCGTAGCTTTCAGAAGCCTGCCTTGGGAAGAAAAGTTGAGCGAGGAAGTCCCAGCCTCTTAACCTTTCCCCCTCAATTTCCCCAGCTCCTTCCCTCCGACGCCAAACTGAGGGAGGAGACTGGCGAGCGGAGGATTCCTTGGGGAACGCTACACCCCGGGGCCTCCACCAGACCCCAGCGCCCACTCCCATTCGCGTCTCCAGACGACTAGGAATCTACTGGCTGGTCTGAAAGAGCTGGGGCAAATGGAACAGTCACCTCTGCGGTGAGAAACAGGGTGGAGGAAGGAATTCGGGAAGGGGTCTCCCACAGACGACCGGAGCTGCGGAGCTCGACCCAGGGGGGCTGGCAGGGCAGCTAGGGGCCCGCCCGCGGCCCCCGCCCCCACTGTTGGGGGAAGGGGCGGGGGCTCGGAGCTCGGCGGACTGGGCGGGGAGGAGGAAGAGGAGGCGAGGGAGGCGGGGCGGGCAGGCCCGGCCCAGGAGCTGGGCGGTGCGACTCACCTCTGTTCCCGGCCTGCGGAGCCAGTGTGGCCAGGATCCCTCGCAGCTCCGACGCGGAGATCCGCACACGCTCCAACCCCTCCGCCATCTTCGCGGCTGCTGCTACAGCTGCAGCGACTCCGCCACCGCCGCGCGCAGCCAGGAAACCACGACGGACGGGCGGCGCGCGCTCACTCACTCCCACCCTTTTCCCCGCCCCCTCTCTCCTGCCCTCCCCAAACGACGGTGGCCGCACTGGGAGGAAAAGCGCCGAAAGCGCGTTCGAGAGGGGCAGTACCGGAGGTCCAGCCGGGGCTGGTGAGGCGGCGTTGCGCGTGCGCAGAGGTGTAGTCTGGGGAAGGTGTGCGGAGGCTGGAGGTGGAGGCGCGGCGGCGGCGGCGGCGGTGGTGAGGTGAGGCGAGGCGCGGCCTGGCTTCCTTAGGCCAGGCGGGCGTTCGTAGCGGCGACTGCCGGTGCTGCGGTGATCGCCACCGAGGACACTGGTGCTGGTCTGGGACTCGGGTTGAGAAGACACCCTACAATCCGGCCTCTCCCAGAGTCTCGCGTCACAGGCCCGGACTGTACCCCACGCATTTGTTTTGGGACCTCATATGAGAAGTAAAGATCTTATATGAGAATTATTTTGCTCGTTTTTGAGATAAAAGAACTGAATCCCAGACAACTGAAGAAGCAACTTGCCCTGGGTGACAAGACAGATAGTATCAGAGTATCAGTCTTTTTCTTTATAACTACATCTCCAAACCTGGCTTTAAAATATATATGCAGTATAGTCGGCTGTGGAGGAGGGAAGAAGGTGTGTGAGAGATAGTAAAGGTGAAGGTATTAAAAGTCGATTTGGGAATTTGTGTGTCACTATGGCTTCTTGAAAAAAAAATCACTTCTTTGGATTCCAGGTTAATTTGTTTTTTTATTTGTTGATGTTCGATCTTTAAAATTCAACTAGACTTTAACCTTTTGGGGCCATAAACCCTTTGTTGTGTTGGAACTCCCTCCTCCAAGGCTGCCTGCCTCCACAAAATGCTCCTTTCAGGTTCCACCCAGTCCTTTGGACCCTAAAATCTCAAAGAATACTTACCATTAATTCTGAAGTCTGAGCCTAAAAAATTTGAACCACCTCACAGAACGCATTAAATACCTATTATGTGCCACACACTTCACCATCAGAAGGTGAAGCCTTAAAGGAAGTTAATAAATATGTGATGAGATTGAATGATTCAGCTGGACTTGGTGGCACATGCCTGAATCCCAGCAGTTTGGGAGACTGAGGCAGGAGAATCATAAATCCAGGCCACCCTGGACAATTTAGCAAGACCCTGTCTGAAAATAAGCATGAATAGAGGTTGGGATGTATCTCAGTGGTGGAGTACCCTTGGGTTCAATCCCCAGTACTAGAATAAAACAAAACCAGATTCAACAATTCAAAAGGAGAGTTACTTGAGTGGCCAGAACAAATGGCAACATTTTCCAACAGATTTGAGAGAAACAGAAGTGTTAAGTACTGATTCACTTTCATGTTGACATTTGAGAAAATACCCAACTTTTTTTTTTTCTTCAGTACTGAGGATCAAACCCAGAGCTTTGTTTTTTTGTGTTTTTGTTTTTAAGAAAGGACAGCGGGTGGAGCCGTGGCTCAGTGGTTACAATGCTTGCTTTGCATATTTTGCATGTCTGTGGGTTCAAACCCCAGCACCAAGTATACAAGGAGAGGTTGGAGCAATGAAAGCCACATGAAAAACTAAATAAAATTGATTCTCTCTGTCTCTCTTTCTCTCTCACAGTCCCTCTCTTTAAAAAAAAAAAAAAATTAGTTTTTCACTTGGCTTTCGTTGCTCCAACCCCTCGTTGTATACGTGGTGTTGCGGTTTGAAGCTGCAACTGCTGAGCCACTGCTCCAGCCCCAAACCCAAGGCTTTGAACATGCTAGGCAAGTGCTCTACCACTGAGCTACATCCCCAGCCACTAACATTTTTTTTTAAAAGAAGGAAAAATAATTTGAGAACCTTTTCTTAGGACAAACATGATGGTCAATTTAATGCAACAGTGTCAGTGAACTGCTAATTAGATATGCCTAAAGTTTTAACTAGCAAACAAGCCAGGAATCCTGGCTGGGACCCAGGTAGCTGAATTCCCTGCAGGTAGGAGAAATAAGCTAAAGTTTTCTTAACAAAACAAACTCAAGAAAATTTACCAGAGTCAGCCCAGCCTGGTGGTACTTGCCTGTAATCCCAGTGACTCTCATTCCAACGGAGTGGGGAGGCTGAGGCAGGAAGATAAAAAGTTCAAGGCCAACCTGAATAACTTGGCCAGATCCCATCTCAAATTTAAAAACAGAATAAAAGGGTTGGTGATGTAGCTCAGTGGTACAGCACCCCCTGGGTTCAATTCTCAATATTAAAAAAAAAAAGAGAGAGAGATTGAGAGAAGATAAGAGCCCTAGAGAATGGATCCAAAATACTAAAAATTAAACATGAGTTCCAAAAGGCAATAATTGAGGAAGAGCAATAATAGTCAAATAGAAGAAAATCTACTCAGTTGATGAGCTTTTGAACTTCCAGATTTAAAGGATTCTTGAAATAGGTAAAGAGTAATGAAAAAGCAAATATATTTAAGCCTGTATCACACTGAAAACTTCTGCGTTTAAAGAACTAAAATATAAGCTGGGCACTGTGGCACTTTCCTATAATCCTAGTGACTCGGGAGGCTGAGGCAGGAGGATTTCAAGTTCAAAGCCAGCCTCAGCGACTTAGGCCCTAAGCAACTTAAAGAGACCCTGTCTCAAAATAAAAAAAATTTTTTTTTAAAAGAGAGAGGGACAGTGAGAGAGACAGAGAAAGAGAGAAACAACTTTATTTAGTTTTTCACATGGCCTTAGTTGCTCCAACACTTAGTTGTGTAAGTGGTGCTGGGGTTTGAACCTGGGTCCTTGTGCTTGCCAGGCAAGCACCGAAACCGCTGAGCCACCGCTCCAGCCCCTCAAAATAAAATATTAAAAAAATGGAGGTGCGATTTGGCTCACAGGGTTAAGCACCCCTGGGTACCATAAATAAATAAATAAATAAATAAAATAACATTATGTATTGACATGAAGTAGTCTTCAAGATGTATTGTTAGATGCTTTGCTGCTGGGCATCTGCCTGTAACTCCAGCTACTGGAGACACTAAGGCAAGAGGATCACAAGTCTGATCCAGCTTCATCAAATTAGTGAGACCCTGTCTCCAAAATGAATCAGTAAGAGGCTGGAGCAGTGGTTCAGTGGTTATGATGCTTGCCTGGCATGCACAAGGACCTGGATTTGAACCCCAGCACCACATATGCAACTAAGTGTCAGAACAATGAAAACCAGATGAAAAACGAAATAAAATTGATTCTTTCTCTCTCTCTTTAAAAAAAAAAAATCAATAAAAAGGGCTGGGGAGGGGGGCTGGAGCAGTGGCCCGGCAGTTAACAGTGGTTGCTCAGCATTCGTGAGTACACAAGTTCAAAACCCAGCAATACACGTATACAACTAAGTGTCAGAGCAACAAATAAAATTTGATTCTGTCTCTCTCTCTCTCACTGTCCTTCTCTCTCTAAAAAAAAAAAAAAAAAAAAAAAAAACCCAGCACCCACGTACACAACTAAGTGTCAGAGCAACGAAAGCCATGTGAAAAACTAAATAAAAATTGATTCCGTCTCTCTCTCTCTCTCTCTCACCTCTCCCTCTCACCTCTCCGTCCTTTTCTCTTTTTTTAAAAAAAGTGGGGGCTGGAGCGGTGGCTCAGTGGTTTCGGCGCTTGCCTGGCAAGTACGAGGACCCGGGTTCAAACCCCAGCACCACGTACACAACTAAGTGTTAGAGCAACGAAGGCCATGTGAAAAACTAAATAAACTTGTTTCTCCCTTTTTCTGTCTCTCTCACTGTCCCTCTCTCTTTAAAAAAAAAAAAAAAGGGCTGAGGATGTAACTCAGTGGTAGATTGTCCCTGGGTTCAATCCCCAGTGCCACATATGCACACACACACAAATTATATATACAGTTGGTTCTGTGTGCATCAAAATCATTTATATGTAAGTTTCTATATGAATACATTTAAAAAGGTATGGACGAATGCATACAAACATTTTCAAATGGTAGAAGAGGAATTCGATGGTAAGAGTGAAGTATACTGCTATAATGTTTTGGTTTTTTTTGAAGAGGGACAGTGAGAAAGAATCAATTTTTATTTAGTGTTTTCCTGTGGCCTTCGTTGCTCTGACAGTTATGTATGTGGTGCTAAGCAGTGGCTCAGCAGTTGGAGCGCTTGCCTGGTATGCACCAAGAACCCAGGTTCGAACCCCCGCACCACATATACAACTGTCAGAAAAACAAAGACCAGATGAAAAAATAAATAAAATTAATTCTTTCTCTCTTTCTCACTTGTTCCCTCTCTCCTTTTAAAATAAATAAATAAGGACTGGAACAGTGGCCCAGCAGTTACAGTGCTTGCCCCCGCACCATGTACATAATGAAGTGTTGGAGCAATGAAAGCCACATGAAACACTAAATAATACTGATTCTTTCTCTCTTTAAAAAAGTGAATAAACTAAGTAGACAAACCAAAAACCAGAACCCAATCTTAGATGTACGCTCCAAAGAATCAAAAGCAGGGTCTCAGATATTTATACACCCATGTTCATAGTTGCATTATTTGTAATAACCAAAAAGTAGAAGCAACATGTATGTCCACTGACAGACAAAAGACTATACATAATGTGATACATACATACAATAGAATTCAGCTTTAAAAAGTAGAAAATTCTGACACATGCTGTAACATAGATGTATGCTGAGGACATTATGCTAAGTGAAATGACCTAGTCACACATGGACAAATATTGCATGATTCCACTTATATGAGGCACCTAAAGCAGTCAAATTCATAGACAGAAGGAAAGGTGGTTGCTAGGGGCTGGGGGATAGTAAAATGGAGAGCAGTTTAATGGGTATAGTATTTTGGAGACTGGTTGCACAACATGAGAATGTATTTAAGTAAAGAACTATATACTTAAAAGTGGTTAAAATGGTCAATTTTATGTGTGTTGTACCACTATTAAAAAAACTGGCACTGGGGGCTGGAGTAGTAGCTCAGCAGTTAGTGGCGCTTGCCAGGCATATGTGAGGACACAGGTTCAAACCCCAGCACCGTATACATAACGAAGTGTCAGAGCAACAAAAGCCACATGAAAAACTAAATAAAATCGATTCTCTTTCTGTCTCTCACATCCCTCTATTTAAAAAAAAAAAAAAAAGCCATTTTGGTTTGAATTAGTTGTGCCTCCTCGGCTGCAAGTGATAGAACCCCAGTTTGAAATAGCTTAGGCTAAAGATGAGAGTGTCAAGAGATTTACTGGCTCATAGAATCCAAAGAAGAGTTGAACAAACCATGAGGGAAGACAGTAATATAGGGCTTTAGGCACGAGTGAATAAGGGACATATGATAGCTTCCAGGACTGTTTCTCAACCTCTGCTTTTTGCATATTGGTTTCTTTTGCACTGCACACCAGTTGGTTCCATATGGTAGGACATGTGGTAGCTGACAGCTCCTGTGTTTTACATTTTATGGCTTCCACACTGGAGAGATTTTCTTAGTTCAATTCAAAAAAATACTAGGTAAGGACTTTGGTACATCTTGGCCCACGACCAGTGGCCATGGGAGAGGTGATTTAAGACAATACTATGGATATTGCAGCCTTTGAAAGTAAATGGATGGCTGTGGAAGAAATTATGCTGAGTGAAATCAGCATAACCCAGAGAACCAAGGGTCGAATGTCTTCACTCATCTGTGGAGGCTGGAGCTGGACTCCGGCCATTGAGAAAGGAGGTCTATTATCATGTTTTAAATCTGGAGGGGGTGTAGTGACATACTACCTAAGGCATTCGTAGAGATGTATTGGGAAGGAGAGGGGGGAAGGATAAGGGTGGGTAATTGGGGGTTCTCTTGGAGGTAAATCTGATTTTCAGAATTTATATTACATTGTTTTGTTAGAAGCATGTTTGATTGTTCAACAAATAAATTTCTTATTAAAATAAAAAAATTAAAGTCATAGGATGAATTAGGGGAAGGATTAACCCATCATTTTTTCTCTCAAGCTCTTAAAAATAAGATAAACTTGAAGTTAAAAAAAAAAGATAATACTATGGGGGTTGGAATGGTGACTCAGCTGTTATAGCACTTGCCTGGCATGCACAGAGACCCAGGTTTAAACTCCAGCAGCACATACACAACACAACCAAGTGTCGGAGCAACAAAAGCCACATGAAAAACTGAATAAAGTTATTTGTCTTTCACTCTCTTTAAAAAAAAGAATACTATGGGGACTGGACTGGTGGCTCAGCAGAGTGCTTGCTTGCCTGGCATGCGTGAGGATGCAGGTTTGAACCCCAGCACCATGTACACAACAAAGTGTTGGAGCAACAAAAGTCCCATGAAAAACTAAAGTTGATTCTTTCTCTCTCCCTGTTCCTCTCCCCCTTAAAAAAAAAAAGCCACCTATTCTTAAAGCAATGCCTCAGCAACTGGAGCACTTCCCTGGCATGTGCAAAGACCTGGGTTCAAACCCCAGAACCACAGACAGCTAAATGTTGGAGAAACAAAAACCGATGAACAAATAAAATAGATTCTCTCTCACTCCCTATCTTTAAAAAAAAAGAACTATTCTGGCCTCGAACTTGCAGTCTGCCTGCCTCAGGCTCCTGTGTTGCTAGGATTACAGGCATGTGGCACCTTGCCTGACTATTGTCATTTCTTTATGATACCAACAGCTCCAGAGACTGAGGCAGAAGGATCTCAACTTCAAAGTCAGCCTCAGCAATTTAGTGAGGCCCTGAGCAACTTAGTGAAACAATATCTCAAAGGGCTTGGGATGTGTCTCAGTGGTTAAGCACCCCTGGGTTCAATCACCAGTACCCCCACCAAAATTAAAGGATCAGCCACGAGTGGTGGGGCACACGTGTAATTCCAGCAACTCAGGGAGCTGCGGCAAGAGAATCACAAGTTGAAGGCCAGCAATTTAGCAAAAAAGCAAAACCCCTGACTCAAAATTTAAAATAAAAGCCTGGGGATGTTGCTCCGTGGAAAAGGCTCCTGGGTTCAATCACCAGTTCCAAATTTAAAAAAAAAATGTTTAAGGGATCAAAGTCTCGGGGGAAAATGAGAGAAATTTGATGATGAAAGGAGAAGTACTGAATCTCAAACAAAGTGCCCATAAACCAAAGGAATGCGGAAAGCACCCATGAACAATTGCAGCTCCTTAACAACATCCCCTTGGCCCACACTCTTGAAACACTTGTAATATAAAGGCAATGCACAACCACAGGGAAAACTGGTGAAAAATTGTGCAGCTCCACCCTGGCTCTGTCTCCAATCCAGCCCCTCTAGCACCAGCCATCTAAAACACCTCACACCATAGGGTTGCTATCTTCCCCTCTGGAAATGGTCCATATTCTCCCTTGAATGCTTATTCCTTCCTTTACCCCAAAGGCATTTCTCTTGAGATTGCTCCCATTCTCCCTTGAATTTGTATCTATTTTCCTAACTAAACCTGTTCTAAAAAGTTTTGTCTGCCATATGTATATGGATACCAGATTTACAAAGTAATTGTCTCCCCCACCCCCACGGGACTAGGGATTGAATCCAGGTCCAGGTGCACTCTACCTCAGAGCTATACTCCCAGTCCTTTTTGAGATGGGGTCATGCTAAATTGCAGAGGCTGACCTCCAACATACCATTCTCCTGCCTCAATCTCCAGTCACTGGAATTATATTCGGGTACAACCAAGCCCAGAATTATTTTTGGGTAGGGAAAATTGGTGATTATCTTGATTTTTCTTTTTGCATCTATTGTCAGATTGAATTGTCTATTGAACATACTGTTTTTGTAATAAGGAAAATTAGACATACTTCATGTTTTAAAGTACCACAAAACAGTGGGAAATGGAAGCATAATGCATTATTGAAATTTTTGTTGTTAGCTTATTTACAATACCAATGATTGAACACTTAACCACAAAGCCACATTCTCCAACCCCTTTTATTTTAAGACAGGTTCTCACCAAATAGCTGAGATTGACCTTGAATTTGTGATCCTCCTGCCTCAGCCTCCCAATAGCTGATTACAGACATGTACTACCATGCTTGTTTCGTTACCACAATTTTATTTTTACTAAAGAGAAAAAGGATCAATTTTATTTAGTTTTTCTTTTGGCCTTTGTTTCTCCAACACTTAGTTGTGTATGCAGTGCTAGGGTTTGAACCTGGGTCCTTGCACATGCCAGGCAAGCGCTCTACTACTGAGCCATCGCTCCAGCCCCAATTATTGAAATTTTAAATTATGAAAACTGAAGAAACTGTGAGCCAAATGAAGCAAGAGAATGTTTGCTTTGATTTTAATTGATATGTAATGTACTGATATTGGAAAATATAACAAGGAACTGGAGAAGTGGCTCAGCAGTTACTAGCGCTTGCCTGGCATGCACAAGGATCTAGCTTCGAACCCCAGCTCCACATATACCAGTAAGTGTTGGGAAGAAAAAAGGGCTGATGAAAAAATAAAATTGATTTTCCTTTCACTCTCTCCCTCTCTCTAAAAAAAAAAAAAAAAAGCAGATGAAAAAATAAAATTGTCTCTTTTAAAAAAAATGAACATAACATTAAAATGGTAAGATTATAGGCAGTTTTTGTTATTGAAAAAAAATTGTTTTTGGTACCAGGGATTGAGCCCAGGAGCACTTACCACTGAACCATATCCCCAGCTCTATTTTTTATTTTGAGACAGGATCTTGCTAAATTGCTTAGGACCTGCTATGCTGCTGAGGCTGACTTTGAACTCACAATCTTCCTGCCTCAGCCTTTGGAGTTGCTGGAAGTACAAGCATTCATCACCATGTCAGGCCAAAAATTTTTTTCTTTTCTTAATTAAGAAATTAAGGGATTGGGGATTTAGCTCAGTGGCAGAGTGGTTGCCTAGCACATGCAAGGCCCTGAGTTCGGTCCTTAGCCCTGAAAAAAAATTAAATAGTGGGTGTCCTGCTTCCAGGTACCCCTCCGCCTTGTGGAGTCTCTGCTCTCCTTCCTTAAGTAAATCCTATTCCCTTTACTCTTACAAAAGAAAAAAAAAAAAAAGAAATTAAATTATGGGGCTAGAGCAGTGGCTCAGCTGTTGCTGCACTTGCCTGGCATGCCCGAAGTCCCAGGTTCTAACCCCAGCACCTCGTGCACAATAAAGTGCCAGAGCAATGAATGCCATGTGAAAAACTGGATAATACTGATTCTCTCTCTCTCTCTCTCACTGTCCCTCTCTTAAAAAAAAAAAATTAAATCGTGGCTGGAGCAGTGGCTCAGCGGTTATGGTGCTTGCCTGGCATCCATGAGGACATGGGTTCACACCCCAGCACCATCTATACAATGAAGTGTTGGAGCAATGAAGACCATATGAAAAACTAAAGAAAATTGATTCTCTCTTCCTCACTGTCCCTCTCGATCTTTAAAAAGAGAAAAAAAGTAAATCAGGGGACTAGAATGGTGGCTCAGCAGTTGGGAGTGCTTGCCTGGCAGGCACAAGGACCCAGGTTAAAACCCCAGCACCACACACACAACTAGGTGTTGGAGAAAGAGAAAACGAAGGCCAGAAGAAAACATAAATAAAATTCTTTCTCTCTCTTACAACAAAAGAATTCAAATCAAGCATGATGGATGCACTAGTCCCAGCATTCAGAAGGCTGAGGAAGGAGAATCCCTTGAGCCCAGGAATTGGAGATCAGCCTGGGCAACATAGTGAGGCTCTGTTTCAGAACTAAACAAAAGGGGAAAAAAGTGTATAGCAGCTTCACAAAAATGATGAAAAACAAGATACAGACCAGTGGCAGTGTCAAGGGGTGGATGATTTGAGTGAGGGAATGACTTTAGCTTCCTTACACACTGTCAGTTTTATTTCCTATAGTTTTTACCAGGAAACTTACTTCCATTTCAAGATAATTAAGTCCCTCTCTTTACAGAAATTCTGACATTCTAGTAACAGACAGTTCCACATAGCATCACAGTCCCCAAGTATATTCTCCTGTATTATGTATTTTTGAAGTCTTCAACAAATAATTTCTTCAGACTTTATTTTGACCTCTTACTTATTCTTGGGTTTCAGAACCATGTGTGCTCAGTATTGCATCTCCTTTGCTGATGTTGAAAAAGCTCATGTCAACATTCGAGATTATATCCATCTCACACCAGTGCTAACAAGCTCTATTTTGAATCAAGTAGCAGGGCGCAATCTTTTCTTCAAATGTGAAGTCTTCCAGAAAACTGGATCTTTTAAGGTAAAAGTCTCTTGTTTTAGCGTATTGTTTTCAAACCCTCTGAATATGTAAATTTGATCCTCTAGACAATCCAGGAACTCTAGGGAGGATCACAAGTTTAAGGTCAACCTCAGCAATCTGAGAACTGGTCTTGGAATAAAAAGGGCTTGGAATGTCACTCAGTGGTTAAGTGTCCCTGGGATCAAGTCCCCAGTACCAAAAGAATAAATTTTTTTTTAAAGAGAGAACTAATTTTACCTTTTTTTTTTTTTTAATCTGGCCTTTGTTTTTCAGACACTTAGTTGTGTACATGATGCTGGGGTTTGAACCTGGGTCCTTGCGCATGTCAGGCAGGTGCTCCAACTACTCAGCCACCATTCCAGCCCCAAGAAATAACTTTTTACATTTGAAATAATAGGGTGCAGAAATTTTACTTTGAAGTGTTGATAAGCCACATTAACACAATCTAAAAATCCATTATAAGGGTGTATGTATATATATGTGTATATATATATATATGTATGTATGTACACACACACGTATTTGTTCAAACTAGGACATATTTGAGAATCAAAGAGAAAACTTTTTTTTTGAGAGTCAATTTTATTTTTTCAACTGGTTTTTCTATATGTGGTGCTGGGGATTTAACTTGGGACCTCACATGCCAGACAAGCACTCTACTGCTGAGCCACTTCTCCACCCCCAAAGGGAGAACTTCTAATGAGTAAACCAAGACAATGGTGTGATATGCACCTATAGTCCCAGCTACACTGGGGTCTCAGTATGAAGATCACTTAAGCCCAAGAATTCAATACCAGCCTGAGCAACACAGCGAGACCTCCATCCCCCCCCCGCCCCGCACCCATTCTGTACTGGGAATTGAACCTACAGCTTCGAATTACTCTCTTAGGTTTATCCATGATACCTTTATTTATCTTTTTTGGAGACAGGGTCAGCATAGTTGCACAGGATGGTCTCAAATGTGATATCCTCTTGCCTCAGCCTCTCGCCTAAGTGGCGGGGATTACAGGCATGTGCCAGCGAGATCACATTAAAAAAAAAAAAAAAAAAGACAATAGACATCAACCTGGGCTGCGTCATCACCCTGTATATCAACCCAGGTTTAGGCATTCACTTTGTGTCAACTTTCCATGTATACATTGATACCTTTAGCATATAAAAAGTCTAAATCTAGCTAAACATTCATGTAGTAAAATCTTTTTCTACAAAATATGTCAGTGCCTTCCCAATGCATATACACTTGTGTGTGTTAACTTGTTACCAGAATCTTCTGACCATTAGATGAGCTTTAAGATCCTGTAGGGGAAAGTGTAAAAGTTGCATTTAGCAATGTACCTGGCAGGAATCAGGACCTATTAACTGAGAGCTCTTTTTTGTAGTATACTGGGGGTTGAGCCCAGGGGGTGCTTCACCACAGAGAAAACATCCCCAGGCCTTTTTACTATTTTGAAACAGGGTCTTGCTAAGTTGTTGAGATTGGTCTCAAACTTGTGATCCTCCTTCCTCAGCCTCACAAGTGACAGGTGTGCGCCACTGTGCTCAGCTACATTTTTTTTGTTTTGGTACTGGGGACTGAACCCAGGGGCGCTTAACCACTGAGCCATATCCCCAGCACTTTCCATTTTTTGAGACAGGGTCTAAGTTATGTAGGGCATTGCTAAGTTGCTGAGGCTGGCTTTGAACTTATGATTCTTCTGCCTCAGCCTCTGAATTCACTGGGATTTCAGGCCACCATGTCCAGTGACATTTTATCTTTTATATCATTTTTACTATACTTTTGTGTTTACATACATAACTACTATTATGTTACAATTACGGGTAACCTAGGATGTGCAGTAGGCTCTAAGTTTGTGTTAAGATACCCTATGTCGGGGCTGGAGCGGTGGCTCAGCGGTTTCGGCGCTTGCCTGGCAAGCACGAGGACCCGGGTTCAAACCCCAGCACAACGTACACAACTGAGTGTTGGAGCAACTAAGGCCATGTGAAAAACTAAATAAAGTTGTTTCTCTCTTTCTCTGTCTCTCTCATTGTCCCTCTCTCTTAAAAAAAAAAAAAAAAAAAAAAGATACCCTATGTCTACTGGGCACAGTGGCGCACACCTATAATCCCAACAGTGCAGGAGGCTGAGGTAGGAGGATCACAAATGCAGAGCTAGCCTCAGCAACTTATTGAGACCCTGTCTCAAAATAAAAAACAAAAAGGGCTGAGAATGTGGCTCAAGACTTAAGCGCTCCTGGGTTTAATCTCTTATTTAAAAAAAAAATACTGTTCGCACAACGAAATTGCCTAAGGATGCATTTCTTTCCCATCGTTAAGGGATGCATGACCATACATTAATTCACCATTCCTTTTTTCCAGATTCGTGGTGCCCTTAATGCCATCAGAGGCTTAATTCCTGTCTCCTTAGAAGGGAAGCCCAAAGCTGTTGTTACTCACAGCAGTGGAAATCATGGCCAAGCTCTCACTTATGCTGCTAAATTGGAAGGTACTTGGTAATTCCTCAGGATACTCATCAGGAGTAGAAAAGTATCCTTAACTTTCAGTCAGAATGGTGATAGTTATGGGAAGTAAATTTCCAAAGGTATCTCTGATCACAATCAAAATGAATGTAAGTTCCTATCCAGAATTCTCCTGACTTGTATTAACTAAACATGTTTTTCCCCTCCCAGGGATTCCTGCTTATATTGTGGTACCCCAGACAGCTCCCAACTGTAAAAAACTGGCAATACAAGCCTACGGAGCCTCTATAGTATACAGTGAACACAGTGATGAGGTAAAGAGGAAAACAGTGTTCAGCATTACCCAAACAGATTCATTTGACCAACTGCTCTAACTACTATACTAGATGCTCTCAGTCTTATTTCCTCTTCATCTCTCAGTATTGGGATGCCCAACCTTTTCTCTATCTATACTCACTTATTAGTCAGTTTAGATTTTTGCCTGTATTCTCACAACTGCAGACTTGTATAACCAATAGCTACATGGATGTCTTAAAAAGTTACTCAAGCATTTCAAAAGTTACTGTATCCCCTGCCCCCCTCCCCCCGCCCCGTACTAGGGAATGAACTCAGGCGCACTCTTCCACCGGGCCATATTTCCATCCCTTTATTTATTTGTCTTATGTAATTTTGAGATAGCCTCCAACAGGCTCCTGTCTCAGCCTCCCAAGTGACTAGGATTACACCATGCCCATCTATAAAGTTAATTGTATTCAAAACCAAACTCATCTAACACCCCCTTCCAATCTTCATCTCAGTAAATGGTAACATTTATCCTTTTAGCTGGTAGAGAAAAATGGATGCTTATACACCCCATTCAAATCTATCCCTTCAAAGTATTTCTGTAATCCAAGTATGAACATCTTCTTTAACCACCCTGATTTAGATCTGATGTCACTTACACTCAGGAGCCTAAATGGACTGTTTTTATTCCAGTCTTGCTTTTATGTAGTCTGTTTTCAAGAGCTGTCCACTTAGTAGTTAGAATTTCTCTTATCAACTCAAATCTTCCCTTAGTTTCCCACCTCATATAGTGGAAATCTAAATTTTGTTTGGGGTCTGGAGACTGAATCCAGGGCCTGACCCATGCTATGTAAATACCTCTGCGCTAGCTACACCATCCAGCCAACTTTTTTTTTTTTCCTTTTTCTTGAGAGAGAGAAAATCAATTTGATTTTTAAATCTAGCTTTAGTTTTTCTGACAGTTGTATATGTGGTGCTGGGGTTCAAACCCAGGTCCTTCAGCATACCAGGCAAGTACTCTACCACTAAGCCACCACTTCATCCCCCAACCAGAGTTTTCTTTTTTTTAAGAGAGACACAGAGACAGAGAGAATCAATTTTCACTGAGTTTTTCACATGACTTTCGTTGCTCCGACACTCAGCTACGTAGGTGGGTGCTGAGGTCTGAACCTGTATACTAGTGCATGCCAGGCAAGTGACACAACTGCTGAGCCACCGCTCCAGCCCCCCATTCAGAGTTCTTGTAATCACGTAAGGCCTAGAAGAACTAGCCCATTCCTATTTCTGACGTTATCTTATCTCCATGCCAATCGCACTAACTTCCTACCTGTAGTCTCTGCACCCATTACCACCTCTTTGAATTATTCTAGGGATCTACTGCACTTGTTTATATAATTTATCACTGTGTCAGAAAACTTTCCTGGGCAATCTTTGTAAGATAAATTCATTTTTCTCCATATTTTTTAGAGATACCATACACTTTTATCCCATCCCTACCTAAAAAAATGACTTTCTTGAGGGGAGGGTTTTTTGTTCACTGCTCTATCTATCTCCAGCAATTAAACAAAAGTCTGAAAAAAGTAAATAGTCAACACAGTGTTAAAATGACTGACTAGAACTTTTTGGGGACTTTACTAAATGGCAAATCAAGTAAGCTAAATCAATGTACACTTTCAGTCTAGAGAAGAAGTTACAAAAAGAATTATGGAAGAAACAGAAGGCATCATGGTACATCCCAACCAGGAGCCTGCAGTGATAGCTGGGCAAGGGACAATTGCCCTGGAAGTGCTAAACCAGGTAAAACAGCCAAGTTATTTCTTCCTGTTTAACTACTGGTAAAACTGTTTGGCTATAGATTCAGTTATTTTACATTGACATACAAAACTGGTTAATTTGTTTACTTATACTTTATGTTTCTATAAAAGGTTCCCTTGATGGATGCAATGGTGGTACCTGTAGGGGGAGGAGGAATGATTGCTGGAATAGCAATTACAGTCAAGGTGAGAACAGCTTTTGAAGGACTTCCTACTTTAGGCACAAAGGATTTATTTACATGTTAGTACATTGTGGATACCTGCTCAACATTCCAAAATGGTTCTTTCCCTCACTACCCTCTTATTCATCTGTGACAACTTCACAGCACAAAAGCAATTTACCATGAGTGGCACTTTCACAGTCCTTCCCTTGAATCCATCTCATCAATCTACTATTTATATCAGGGATTACCCTTCCCAAAATTACCAGAACCAATTATGACCCAGGCAAATAAAAGCCAATATTAGACATGTAATTTATTTATAAAGTGCTTTAAGGTCTTATTTTCATTACACCCATCAAAAGGAAGACTCTTACTTAGGCAGAAATGCCTTTTTAAAATTTTTTTCTATTCTGCATACTTTTATTTTAGGCATGCAAGTAATTCTGTGGTTAGTCCTAAAATGTCTTATATTCCTCTTCCAGGCTCTGAAACCTAGTGTGAAGATATATGCTGCTGAACCCTTGAATGCAGATGACTGCTACAAGTCCAAACTGAAAGGTGAACTGACCCCCAATCCTTATCCTCCAGAAACCATAGCAGATGGTGTCAAATCCAGCATTGGCTTAAACACCTGGCCTATTATAAGGGACCTTGTGGATGATGTCTTCACTGTCACAGAGGATGAAATTAAGGTGAGGCTCCAACAGGAAGGTAACTAGTAGTACAACTTCTTAGGCAAGAGAACCTTCTGTTGGGAGTAACCACAGGGACTTAACTAGGTGATTTCATGACTTGTGAAGAGGGTACCCCAGACGGATTAGGACAAACCTCTTGTCTGCTTTATTTTGGTACTGGGGATTGAACCCAGAGGTGCTTTACCACTGAGCCACATCCCTACCCCTTTTTATTTTGAGGCAGGGTCTCACTAAGTTACTTACGGCCTTGCCACTTTGCTGAGGCTGGCTTTGAACTCACAGTCCTCCTGCCTCAGCCTCCTGAATTGTAGGCATCAGAGGTGTGCATAACAACAGAAAAATTCAGACAGCATATATCCTCGTCTGGCCTTTAGAATTAAACCTACTATAATCCCTCCCCTTCTCCCATTTCACTTATCCTTACTCTCTTCTGTACCAACAGTATGCAACCCAACTGATTTGGGAGAGGATGAAACTACTCATTGAACCTTCAGCCGGTGTTGGAGTGGCTGCTGTGCTGTCTCAAAATTTTCAAGCAGTTTCTCCAGAAGTAAAGAACATTTGTATTGTTCTCAGTGGTGGAAATGTAGACTTAACCTCCTTAAATTGGGTGAAACAGACTGAAAAGCCAACTCCTTATCAGTCTGTTTCTGTTTAACTTATGTAAAAGAGATGGGCTTCAGTGTCTCTAGATATATGAAATTGTTTTTCATGTTCCCCCTTTGGGGCAGGGGATAAAACTTAATGGTAGAGCACTTTCCTGGTATGTGCAAGAACCTAACTTTGATCCCCTGCACCAAAAATCTTCCCCTCATAAAGTTTTCAAAGTCTTATTGGAGAATAGATATTTCAGTAAGATTTAGTAGTTTTCTAGACTAAGTAGTAGTAGAAAAACTTACACACTTAACTGAGACACTTGTTAAGGCCAAGAAAACTTTTGTAAATGGGTAACAGACTGATGGGCTAAAGTAGAAAGCACACTGCTCAGTCACAACCTGTAGGCCCCCTACCCTGCAGTGCTAACTAGTAGCAGTAACAGAATCCAACTGAATCCATTACTCCATGTCCAATTCAGGCACTGCTGAAGAAATCTCACTTTTCACCCAAGGTACTGGTTCTGGTACATGAGGATCATAAGTCCATTTCGGGAAAACTCGTTTATAGAGGTTCATCAGTACTGTGTCCTGAGATTTTAGCTTCCCATCAAAACTGCATTTCATATGACCATGAGTACCTAGAAACAGAGCAAATTGGTCAAATTAAAAGAAAATTTTAAAGCAGCAAACTTCCAACCCAATAGTTATTTGACAGCACTGGGGAAATCTACATAAGATCCCAAATCCCAAGTTCTCTTACCTAAAGGCTCCTTGATGTGTCCCCTGCGGCCCCACTTTGTTCTCAGTTCCACTGGTTTAAACCATAGCACATCCTCTTAGAATGGAACACATAGAAAACCAAAATGAAACATCTACCCACAAAATATAAACCCAATCGTTATACCACAATATATACCCTCTTATTTCATACCTACCTCTATTGAAGAACATATAACGCACTACTGCCATTTTAGTAAAAATTTTGAAAGGATGACCACTCAGAACAACTCTCTTGATGACCATGCGGTCTGGATCCACTGACAACAGATGACCTGTGGCAACGAGGCTATGCATTCCTAAAGGGTTTGAAAAAGAAAACAGGACTTCTCAGGCCAAAGCCTTCCTTTATTGCTCTGTCCACGTGGAGAACTGTGCAATATTCAGTGGAGAAACTAAAGTAGCAATGCAGTAGCAATTCACTGTCCTACCCTGGATCCTTAGTAAAGACCACTAAATGATACGCCTGCTAATAAGCCTGTTCCCAAAACTTATCCTAAACATAGAACTCTGACCAGCCTCTACTGTAGCTAAGATTTGCAACAAGAAAACCCCAATTTATTATCCCTGGCTTAGACCTAATGTCGGGGGAAGACTGGCATATTCTGAAAACCATCATTACATTCTCTGTAACATTTAGCTTCCAAATCAAAATATAGAAGTGAGAACAGAAATCCTATTAGGGACGTGTAGGCCTGTTCACTTCTGCAAACTCAACTTACCATTGCTTTTCTGCTTGAAAAGCAGCACAGATGCAGGAGGAAAAGTAATTGGTGCATATATTGTCGCCACCAAGGCTGCATCAGCAGTCAGGAATCTCTGCAGTTTATGTTTATCCGCTGCCATAATAAAGGATAAAAAGAAAACCCAAAAACATTTTGAGATAATCCAGGAGCCCGTGAAAAGCTAAATCACCGCAATATTTTTTTTTTTTTTGGCATTGTTAAGGTATCTAATTTAGGGCTTCACAAACACTGGGTAATTACTCTCCAACTTACCTGTACTCCCAGCCCAACTACAACTCTTAAACCAAAAGCAGCTTGTATTTTTTTATCCCACTAACTCATACCCCCCCAAAATTTCCTTTCAATACAACTGAAACATATAACCCAGTCCTATCTGTGATTTTTCAACTGAAGATAGAATCTTAGAGCTTGGATTATATTTGAGGTTCAAAAAGTCTTTCTCGAGGCAGCTTGGCGTGGTGGCACACACCTGTAATCACAGCTACTAGGAAGGCTGAGGCAGGAGGATCACAAGTACAAGGTCAACCTGTACAATTCAGTGAGACCCTGTCTCAAAATCTTGGAATGTAGCTCAGTGGTAGAGTGCCCCGGGGCTCAAACTGCAGTACAGTTTTAAAAAAATGAAAGAAAGAAAAAAAAAATTCAAGTGATTCTACGCCCATCAACCCTACCTCATTTGAGAATTAGTGCTTTATTGAGACTCTCCTAGATCATCAGCTTTCAGTCTTGCACAGGGACTGGCAAACATTTTTTGCAAGGGGCCAAATAGTGGAGGTTTTGTGGCCAGTTTCTGTCCCAACTTCTGAACATTGTAACACAAAAGCAGCCATAGATCATACATTTGGAGTGGTTTTTTTTAAAGCATGACCATGTTCCAATAAAAATTTGCTTGCAAAAAATAAGCATGGGGGCACATTTGACCCAAAGGCCATAAGTTTGTTGACATCTGATTTTAATATTAAAGTTAAAGGAAGATAAATATTTTAGGGGAAAGAGAAATTATTTTAGATAACATGGTTGGCTAAAATAAAACTATCCAGAGCACATTAGTGCTACATTCATCTCTTCCTCCTATCATTGCTGAAATCAGAGTGAGCTAAGGTTATGTTCACAAGCCCACAGGTTAGTTGACAATACCATCTTGCCATTTCCCAAAGGGTAGGAATACAATGATTTTTCCCACAAGTGTCCCTGGTTGGTCACCAGTGTTCCAAACTCTGTCGTCTGGTCTATTTCAAAACCACACCTCTTCTTTACTCAATTACAGGCCACAAACCACCTCTATCCTTTCAGACACTGGCATACCAGATACCATGGCTTCTTTGATACATAGCCTTTATATAAAGCTGCCAACTGATTCAAAACCTATTCTGGAATAAAAGCTCATGGCAGAGAAACCTCAGCAGCACACAGGTTGCATCAAAGAGATGCTTCAGACAGGTTCAGACATTTTGAATAAAAACATCATTGGTTCCTCAGCCAGAATACTGAAAATACCTCTAACAAAGGGATCTGAGTTTGAAACTATGTATTCTACAACCCCACTACCACCACCAAAGTTACAGTATCCCAAAAGATAGTAAGATGGACTAGAACCCAGAAGCTTTCCCACTGCTAACCTGCAGTGTGCTGAGAGAATAAAGGCGAGGCTTGGAAGCGCCTGAATCCACAGTGGAAGATCAGTTCCTCCTTGGCTTTCACAGGTTCAGCGTTGCCAGGGTTCCGGCTCACCAGCATGTTCAACACTGACATCTGAGAATCGAGTAAGAAAAAGAAGCTTCATAGTCTAGCAATACAACAGCTTAACCTGAAAGGCAGCAAACCAAATGAACATTAGCCACACAATAAGAACTAATAATGCTAATCAATGGTGAGGTGTAGAGGACAGGACACTAATATATGCTTTATACCCACTACCAAGTGGCACTGAAACTAAACATAAGTTGGATCAATTTTCATGCATCCTTCTATGCTAGCTTACCTCCTCACACCTAAAGAAGAGCTCAACATCTACTACAAAAATCAGTGGCCTTAAAGATGCAGCCATGGCCCAGCAGTCGGAGTGCTTGCCTGGCATGCATGAGGAGCTAGGTTCAAACCCCAGCACCACATGTACAACCAAGTGTAAGAGAAACAAAAGCCAGGTGAAAAATTAAAACGGATGCTCTCTGGGGCTGGAGCAGTGGCTCAGTGGTTACAGCGCTTGCCTTGCATGCACGCATACCTGAGTTCAAACCCCAGCACCACATACACAGCAAAGTCTCGGAGCAACGAAGGTCACACGAAAAACTTAATAAAACTGTTTCTCGCTTTCTCTCTCTCTCTCTCACTGTCCCTCTCTTTAAAAAAGAAAACAAAACAACACTGATGCTCTCTTCCTTTCTTTCCCTTTAAAACAAAAAAACAAATATATGATAGATGGGCTGGAGCAGTGGCTCGGCAGTTACAGCGCTTGCCTGGGATGCACAGGTATGTGAGTTCAAACTCCAGCATCACGTACACAACGATGTCTCAGAGCAACAAAAGCCACATGAAAAACTAAATGAAAATTGCTTCTCTTTCTCACTGTCCCCTCTTTCTTTGAAAAACAAACAAACAAACAAATGAACAAACAATCCCCAATAAACCAATGGCCTTCAAGTCATTTACTCAACACACCCCCTCTCAAAACCATACTCATTCAATTCTTACACTAATCAAAGGTCAGAGCTGCCACAAACCCTACATGTTGACATAAAACTTTATTTTTAAGGCTACTAACCCATGTTCACACTCTGATCTCAAAAACATACTCAGAGAAGTCTCAGAACCACATAGAGATTGCATCACTGAGATGCTTCAGACAGGTTCAGACATTTTGGGTAAAACCATCATTGACTTCTCTATTGTTCTCTGAGTCCTAAATCATAACGGCAGAATCTACATCCAAATAAACAATATCATGCATGAATGGGTTAATTTCTTAACTCCCCATTTCCCACAAGTCACTAATTTACCTTCTGTTCATAAGGTAGCAAAGAAAATGCAATCAAGGGTGCTCCTTTCCTGAAGTACTCAACCACTGAGAAAGGGACTTCAGAAACATGAAGTGTGACATACCAGCCAACCTGCCAAAAGGAAGCAGACAACAATCACAGGGTTACCCGTAGAAACATTTCTCCAGAGCTGGGGATGTGGTTCCGTGGCAGAGCTTTTCCTTAGGATGCACCAGGCCCTAGGTTCAATCCCAGCACAAAAAAAACAACATAACAAGGAACATTCCTCCAAATGTGTTCAAAGACTCAGACTACCCTAAAATCTACCCTCACATTCAAGAGAAGACTGCCTTTCACAGAGGTCTCTCCTAGCCAGATTCATTTCTTTCTTTTGTTTTTTGGTACTGGGGACTGAACCCAGAGGCATTTATGAGCCATATCTCCAGTCCATTTTGTTTTTTATTTTGAGACAGGGTCTCGACAAGTTGCTGAATCCGGCTTTGAAACTGCAATTCTCCTGCCTCAGCCTCCCAAGCCACTGGGATTACAAGCATGTGCCACTGCACCGAGCCAGATTCAACTCTTTTGTTAACATCTCTGATGTACTTCTTTGTTCCCAATGTTACTATTATCAACGACTCAGTGGGTTCCCCTAATTTAGCTACAGGCAGCACAAAACTACATTAAGTATTCATTTTCTGCCAAGAGAAGGAGTAAAACAGGCAGCATAGTAGCAATCAAAAGCAAATTACAGGGGCTGGAGTGCTGGCTCAGCAGTCATGGCACTTGCCTGGCATGCAAGAGCAAGCTAGTTCAAACCCCAGCACCACAAACACAACAAAGTCTCTGAGCAAGGAGGGCCACATGAAAAGCTGAATAAAACGGATTCTGTTTCTCTCTCTCTCTCTTTTTCTTTTTTTAAGAGAGGGACAGTGAGAGAGAAAATCAATTTTATTTAGTTTTCCATGTGGCAGGCAAGCACAGGAACTACTGAGCTACCACTCCAGCCCGTCCCTCTCTCTCATTAAAAAAATAAAAAAATAAATAAAAATAAATTTAAAAAAAGCAAATTACAGCCAGGAGCAGTGGCACATGCCTGTAATCTCAGTGGCTCAGGAAGCCAAAGCAGGAGGATCACAAGTTCAAGACCAACCTCAACAACTTAGTGAGACTCTGTCTCAAAATGAAAAGCAAAGGACTACATCTGTGGCTCAGGATTATAGCATTTGCCTGGCACACGTGAGGACCTGGGTTCAAACTCCAGAACCACATATACAACTGTCAGAAAAAAAAAAACCAGAGAATAAACAAATAATTTTTTTTTTTTTTTTTAAAGAAAGAGGGAGAGAGTAAGAGAATCAGTTTTATTTATTTTTTCATCTGGCCTTTGTTTCTCGGACACTTAGTTGTGTGTGTGGTGCTGGGGTTTGAACCTAAGACATTAGGCATGCCAGGCAAGCACTTCAACCACTGAGCCACAGCTCCAGCACCCACCTCCTTGCTCTTTAAAAAAACAAAGACAAGAAAAATGGGCAATGGGTTGGGAATGTGGCTCAGTGGTTAAGCATCCTTGGATTAAATCCACGGTAGCGGGGAAAAAAAAAAAAAGGAAATTGCAGAATGGACAAGGGGAACAGATACCTCAGCTCCTTCAGCTTCTTTTTCTTCAATCTCTTTAAAGATGCTTTTCCTAGTATTGGTAAAGTTCTGAAACTGAAAGATCCGAGCATAATTTCGAGGAAGATTTTCCTTAGGATCCCATGGAGATGTCCGAAAGCTCTTGAGGCCTCTGTACTTCTGAAATCTAAAAATACAAGAAAATTTAAAGAAATTTACAGATTTATATAGTGCTACCTAAGACATGATTTCTAAAATGGCTAAGACACTTCCTTAAAAGAACTCTAATCACTATCTTTCAAGATAACCTAACAGCTTAAACCAAGGTTTTAATTTTTTGTTTTAAAGAAAGAGGAACAGCAAGAGAGAGAGAGAATCAATTTTATTTAGTTTTTCAAGTGGCTTTAGCTGTTCTAACACTTAGTTTGTACGTTGTGCTGGGGTTCAAACAAACATCCTTGTGCATGTCAGGCAAGCACCATAACCACTAAACCACTGCTCCAGTCCCCCAAGACCACTTTTTTTCAGAAAGCAGGACAGTGAAAGAGATAAAGAGACAGAGAGAGAGAGAGACAGACAGACAGACAGACAGACAGGGAGAGAAAGGAACAATTTTTATTTAGGTTTTTTCATGTGGCTTTCGTTGCTCCAAGACTTCGTTTTGTACATGGTGCTGGGGTTTGAACTCATGTATTCGCGCATGCTGGGCAAGCGCCATTAACTGCTGAGCCAATACTCCAGCCCCCAAGACCACATTCTTTTTTTTTTTTTTTTTAAGAGAGAAGG
>PVKS010021795.1:0-34660 GCA_004027875.1 Aplodontia rufa | reverse complement strand
AATTTTTTTTTTTTTTATAAAGAGAGAGGGACAGTGAGAGAGACAGAGAAAGAGAGAAACAACTTTATTTAGTTTTTCACATGGCCTTGGTTACTCCAACACTTTGTTGTGTACGTGGTGCTGGGGTTTGAACCCGGGTCCTCGTGCTTGCCAGGCAAGCGCCGAAACCGCTGAGCCACCGCTCCAGCCCCTATTCTGGAATTTTTTTGAGGGGATATTTGTTTCTCTGCTTTTCAAAAACAGTCTTTGAATTAGCTTTGTTGATATCTGCTAAAAATCCTTCTAGAATGTTGTTTGAGAGTGCACTGAATCTATAAATAATTTGGGGTAAATTGACAACTATATCAAGCCTTCTAATAAAGGAACATAATATTGCTTTCCATTTGTTTTAGTCTTCTTTTATTACTTTCATCAGTATTTTGTACTTTTCAGTACACAGATTTTGCATATAGTTTGTTAGACTTTTCCCCCTGAATATTTCATGTTTCTTGGTGTGATTATAAATGGTACTACTTTCTGGATTCACTTCTTAAAACTATATATCCAATTTTACTCTTTTCTCTCTCAGGCCTTCTCCTAGCCCTCTAGTTAACACCTGGATTATTTTAACAGCCTCTACCATGGGCTTTCCTGTGTCTAGTCAATGTAACTTATCTTGTTACTCTCAGCTAGCTTTCCTAAACCATAATCTTGCTTCTGTTACTCAGATTAAAAATCTTTGTGTATAATTTCTATAGTCTAGTATTCAAGGCAGTTTGTAAATTTTCTCCTACTCCCTGGCAGAAAATCATGAACGAACCTTATTCATTTACTATCTAATGGTCTTTTTTTTTTATTTATCAAAGTCAGAGACATGATGGGGGGAGGGAAAAGAGCAATAGAAGTTTAATAGCTAAACAACAACCATAACAGAAAGGGTCTTGAAAAATGCTGTATGCTATGCCAGGTAACTCTGAGTAAGGTTTGAACATTTCCAAATGCAAATACAAGCTATAGGAGAGTGGATATTGATTCTGTACCAAACAATGTGAAAAGCATTTTACATGCATTATCTCTTTCACTTTTGTGATTGCCTCTGAGAATGTGGTAGGCATATTTTTACTCACACTTTGCAGTTGAAGAAAGTGAGACTTTGAAGATTTAAATGACCCACTTAAGGTTACTCAATCATAAGCAGAAGAGTTAGAACATGAATCATGGCTTAACTGTGCTGTAGTGCTATCTGCATCTATAGGCAGCAAATTCTCACCAATAATGAGGCAAATAGTCAGTAAATCTAGTCTCCATAGAGAAAAGGAGCTTCCACTTTTCTTGAACACTCGCAGTGCTACCAATTCAAAGAACTATCCTTTCTCCCTGACTCCTTCCTTCATTATTTTTGAGCCTCTCAAGATGCTAGAAAGTTATGATGGATAAGGTGCAGGTTAATAGTGGATGTATACATATATTTTAATAATAATTTTAATTTTTTTTCCTGTTCATCTAGTGAAGCATGGGAGCTGTCCTTACTAGTGGGAGTAATTTTATACCCTGGAAGTTTAGGAATGCCTAAAAATTAGAAACAGTGCTTTTCTAGGAACTGTGGCCTCCATAAAGAATGTCAAAAGTATGGGCTGGAGCAGAGGTTCAGTGGTTGCACACTTGTCTGGCATGTGTGAGGATGAGTTCAAACCCTAGCACCACATATGCAGCGAAGTGTTGGAGCAACGAGGGCCACATGAAAAATGAAATAAAGTTAATTCTCTCTTTCTCTCTCTCTCTCACTGTCCCTCTCCCTCTTAAAAAAAAAAGAATGTTAAAAGTATCATTCATTTTGGAGAGGCATGTCCATAATACTTGCAAATTATAATCCATAGAATTCCCTTCATAGTCTCTGGTTCAATGTGTGAAACACAGGGGAGATGTTGAAACTATTAGGTTGAATGAATCTTAACATTGGCAATGTAAGTGTTTCAGATATGTGTAAACATATATAGTTACTTAGTTAGTTAGTTTCTTTCCTGAACACACACACACAATTTAGGTAAAAATTACCCCTCATTGGAACAGGATGGGTTAGTTAAGCTAAGTAAAATATGCATTTATCTGCTCAACTGAATGCAAAATCCAACCAAGAACTGGATAGAATTGGAATCAGATTTGATAAATAGAAACCTTAGCAACCATTTTCAGAGAGTAGAGAACATTTAATGCCCAGGAAATTTAATTTTGTTCTGATAAAAAAACATGAGTCTCTTCCCAAGAATGGAAATTCCTTCTTGCATGTTATTTACACATCACGGAAAAAATATATTTTCTTCTTTGTACTTTGTATGACTTGAGATTACCTCTTCTTCAAAAAGTTTGATCAAATGATTTATCATTCACAAGAAAAAGGATAGGGGATTATTTAACGATAAAATATAAACTAATTTTTCTTCTCTTCATTTTTAGTAAAGGATTTCTTTGTAATGGTAGATGATCATTTACTTCTGAAAGAAAGTTGAGTTGATATTTTTATAGAAAGAAGAGCTCTGAAAATCAGTTCATAATGGATGTTTCCCTCCATTTTATAGTTCCATTAAAGTACGAATTTGCTAAGCAAACTATATTGAGTTATCCCTATTTGATAGACACTCAGTCTACCTGAGAGATGGCCTTCTCTGTGGGGCCATTCTGTCTGATCAGGTATCAGATGACTTGTTGATTATTCCGACTTCAAAGACTACTGGCTCCGAGACCTTCAAGGTGGTCTGTAATGCCCTGAGTGTTGAGGCCACCTGTCAGTGTTGCTTCCAAATTAAAAAGAATCTGTTGGAAAATGAGGGCTAAACTTCCTTTCCTTCAGACAAGGCCGATTAACCTTGAGCAATTTGACTTTTTCAATGCCAGTTAGTATGAGAAAAATATCACCAACAGAATTCTCCATTTATTGGCAGGACAGATGCACTAAGTTGTGAAAAAATATAAAGAAGAAAGGAAAAAAGTAAATGGCCTTTTGCAGGGTTGCAGAATTTTAGGGAAATTGAAAGTAAAGGGTTACAATCTTCTATTTTTGTCAGTTCCTGGAAATATTTTGGTACTATGTTTATATTAATGGAAGACAATTATTTGAGTACTAAAGATATATTTTGAGGAGAAAATTGTAAATACTTGTTATCCACATTTTTTTTTTACTTTTATTTATTAGCTGACACTTCTTCCTAAATATAACTTGTAGGTCACTTCGGCAGGTGACAATTATTTGCAAAACGTGTATATTTGTGCTGATTCATGTTATAAAAGACTTAAGGTAAACCTTGAAACTCTGCCCTTTTTAACCTTTTAATAAAATAAAAAAAATGAAATGCCACTGTTAACTAAAGTCATAGAAACGTGACATGCACATAGTGAAGTAACAATTTATATGGTCAGTTCAGGCTTTTCATATACTCATTTAGATGTGTCTGATTGTTTTCTCAATCTTTAATATGAACTCATGTGAAGAAAGTGTTTCCTTGAGTTTATGCGGCTTCTAGATAACTTTAATAATAATTTTCATTGGGATTTGTACACTTTATTTTCAGGCTTTTGGAAGAAGAAAATAATTCCTATTAGGCTTCCAGCTACTAAGCCACACTTTGAGTTTAGCTTAAACAGAGAAAAGTATTCTAAAACAATCCTTCACTGCCTATTTTTAAATGCAGTTTCAGTGCTACAGAATTAATGTTCTTAAAAAATCATAACTGAGCTGGAGCTCAGAGCTGATTTTGATCACAGACTTTGATGTTTCAGTGCCTGCACTTCTGTCTGGTTCTAATCGCCTTCAGAATAAACAATTAGGAAATGTCTCCTGAATCTTCTTACATTTTAGGAGATTAAAGTGGCAATAGTTGTTCACTTTATGCTTATCATTAGAGATTTTTAAATTTTTTTTAAATTTAATTTTGAAATAAATTTAAACAGAGAAAAATTGTAATAACACCCTGTGTGGTCATGGTAGAGTTACCAATGTGAAGAAATTAACTTTGGTATGACACTATTAACTAACCTACAGACTTTATTCAGGTGTCACCAATTTGTCCAACAGTAATCTTTTTCTGTGTCAGAATCCCACCTTACATGTAGTTATCAGGCCTTCAGATAGCTCCCTTCAGATAACTTTTTAAAAATAAAGCACCTTTCCTCAGCAAAATTTTTCCCTTTTGTTTTCATGTTTTGACTTTGGATCATTTCTATCCTCTAGGGAATTTTTCCCAGAAAAATCTGAAATCATTTTCTTTGTTCTATGTCCTCCATCCTCAACTTTGTTTTGAAGAAAGTAAAGGTTACCACTAAGTCTGTGAATGAGTACTCGGACTTGGGGACTACTTGGTTCTCAAGCACACAGCACTCATCCCTGGGCTGAGTAGTACTTCAAGGAAAAAGCTGGACAGCGCGTGGTCCACAGCGTTTTGAAGTGTCCAGTCCACTAGTAAAGTTAAGACACGTTCAGAAGCAACTTTTGGTAGAGCACTGAATGTGTAGCCAAGTTAAGACTCTCAGCATCTCCAGCCTGGTACAGAACTTAAAAGGTTCATTTTTATTTATTTTTAGAAAGGGAAAGTGAGAAAGTGTTTTTCATCTGGTTTTCCTTGCTCTGACACTTAGTTGTGAATGTGGCGCTGGGGTGCAAATCTGGGTCCTCACTTGTGCCAGGCAAGCGCAATACAGCTGAGCCACTGTTTCAGCCCCAAAAGTTTCAATTTTTAAAGTACCAGTTTAGGAATTTGAGCAAAACAGTTTTAGAATATGTTTCATAGTTTAAGACACTGCATTTATAAATTCATTGAAGTTTTGCTTATTATTTTTGTAGCTATTATTTCTACTAACCCAATACCATTTTTATTAATGAAAATATTTTATTTTTGATAAAAATAAAAATCACCAAATTATTCTTCCAAGTTAAACAGGGTTTATAAATAAAGCTGCAAAATGGATCTCTTAATTGTTCAATTAGATGTGATTGTTTAAATATACTTTGGTACATAAATATACATCAATAATATTGCAGAAAAATAGTTAAGGACCGGAGAGTAAATGTACATTATTAAGAGAAAATAACTTCTCATATAATGTGTTTTATGAATCTTTTTTAAGAAAAAGTATGAATTGTGTATGTTGAAAAAAATCAAAGTGCATAAACCAAAAGTTTAATGTCCAGATAGTGAGATTTGATGTAGAGTTTATTTTGCTTTTTTTAAATGTCTTTTAGTATAAAATATATTTCAATAAAAAACTCATATTTCTTTTAGTTTGGGAAGTCTTATTTTAAAAATTTTACTGAAAATATTTGATGTGCTAGTGTATGTTTACCTCTAATTTATAACCGTAGAACTAAAGGATTTTTTTCCCTTTTGTGGCCACAAAAGTCTTTTTTTTGGTGGGGAGTTTTGAAGGATTGAATTAATATACTGTATCTGCAAAGGGTGAGATGATAATCATTTTTAGTGTTCAAGAAGGCATTTTTGGTTTACTAAATCAATTAATTTTTATGAATTATTCTAAATATTTATTATTTCACGATTCTAAATTTAAACTATAGTTAGATCTATTTTTCTATGTGAATTACTATTAAATATTATTAGTAACAGCATTCATCCTAGCTACCACTAAGCTACCACTAGCAATATGGTGATTACTGGGACCCTGTTGGCATTTACAATATGCGAAATTTCACATGCATTACCCCAGTTCATGTTGAAATCATCTGGTGAGGTATTATTCCCATTTTGAAGATGGGTCACAGATGATTCCTTAACTGCCTGTAATTTTTCAGCTGGTAAGTAGTAGGCTGGGCTTTGGACATTGGCAGTCTGCCTATACGATCTGTGCTCCTAACCATATGCTGCACTACTTGAATTAAACTTTTTTGAAAATAATTCACACATTTTCATTAAACTATACTGATGTGATTTAACTTTTCTTCAATTACATAGGATGAAAAACATTTCAGTCTCTTGGCTGCCATGAGAATATCAGTTACACTGTGTTGGTGAGTAACAGTATAATTCAGGAGTTTAAATGTGTGGAATTAGGCATAGCTCAGATGTTATTACCTATGTCTAATTATTAGGATTGATACTGATATCATAGTTATTACTTACTGAGTTTCTATGACAAGTACTGAGCCTTTTGTGTGCTATCCTAAGTGACGTTCAAAAGGACCCAAGAGGTAGGTCTTATTGTTCTCACACCTTTTATTCATGAGGAAACTGAAGATTTGAGAGACCATTAACTTACCCAAGCTCATACAGCAATGGTGCCAGAAGGTTAATCATAAGTTTTTCTGACTACAAAACTGGGCTTATACATACTACACAATGCTAATCAATTTCTCAAAGACTCTACTATTGTCGGAATACGTTTGTCTTAGTTTTATCAGAAGTATTCTTATGCTTTAAGCCTGGTTGAGTACTGAGAAGAAATAATAATATTTTTCAATATATTTACCCTTAGGTCAAAGATCTTTATACAATCTTTCATTTGTAACCAACACTCAAGGTGACTGACTGTTCAGGTTTGCTTGGGATTTGTCCAGGTTAGCACTGAAGGTCCTGCATCCCAGGAAAATCATAATTCTTGGTAAACTAGAATGATTGGTTACCCAGCCACATGCCAATTTTAAAAGTAAACATTTTAGCTTTAAACACAATGCTCCAACTCTAGCAGAGTGAAGCATCTGTGTGAATATGTTCGGAAACAAAAATCTTAAAAAGGATGGATGGAAAGGAAAGAAAGAAATAATTTTATATTCAGTATGTGATATTGCAAATTTTTTAAAAACAGTATGCTTGTCAAGTGTGGCTTGTACTTGGTCAGTAGAATAGCCTTGTATTTTATTGGTGGCCTTGTTAACCTGGACTGTCCACAACAGGTCTCATGGCCTCAGACCAGAGTCTATAATAAGATTCAAAATGGAACATGCTCATAAAACAGGAAGATCACCTGAAAGTGAATAGAGTTAAATTCTAGAACAACCTTCATGTTGGGATTTAGCATCACAGAGGACGGGAAATGGCCTCATCATAAGCCAAGTTGTTCTCTGTCTACTCTGACCAGGGTTCTTTCCAGGTTAGTATTCTTGAAAATGCAGCTCCTCAAATCTCCCTATCTCTCCTCCATTGTCTATCACCATTCTCTGCCTGTTGGGAACATGAGGCTCAGCTGGCTTGTAATTAGCAAATTAGAAGAATTGGTGGTAAACAACTCTAAGGGATCCAGCTGGCTTGTAATTAGCAAATTGCCTGACTGCATGACTAAGCTATTCGGCAACTCATTTGTTGCAATTGGAGAAAGGTGTTTGCATTGTACCCTATTGGCTATTGTAATGGATAAATACAGTAGCAGCTAGTCAGGTAAGGAAGTAGCCAAAGAAGAGCAAGTGGCCCAAGAAGGAAGCAGCCAAAGAAGAGGAGCAGCCAGAAGAGAAGCAGTAGCCAGAGAAGAGCAAGAAAGCAAGCAGCCGTGTCCTGAAGGAAGAGACCACAGAAG
Source organism: Aplodontia rufa (assembly GCA_004027875.1). Lineage (NCBI taxonomy): Eukaryota > Metazoa > Chordata > Mammalia > Rodentia > Aplodontiidae > Aplodontia > Aplodontia rufa. Next base: position 27,169 of record PVKS010021795.1, on the reverse strand, counting down.
CAGTCAGAGAAGAAGCAGCAGTCAGAAGAAACCGCAGCAACAGCAGCAACAGCAGCAACAGCAGCAGCAGCAGCAGCAGCAGCAGAGACGTCAGAGAGATCAGCAGCGGTAGAAGATGCAGGTCCCATGTTCCAGCCGCCGGCGTTCGCCCCCTGTTCCCAGCTCCCCAACCCTTCCTAACTCAGCCCTCGGAGGATGGCTCAGGCTTGCTGGGTCATTCTACCCGTTCCTCGCTCTGGAGTGCAGCGGGGAGCGACTCCTTTCCCCATCCCTGCCCTAACTTGGCCCCTCGGAGGATGGCTCAGGCTTGCTGGGTCATTCTACCTGTTCCTCGCTCTGGAGTGCAGTGGGGAGCGACTCCTCGCCCCATCCCTGTCCTAACTCGGCCCCTCGGAGATCGGCTTGCTAAGGTCGTTCTGCCCGCTCCTCGCACAGGAACGCTGTGGGGAGCGACTCCTCTTCCCCCCGTCCCCAGCCCTGTCCTGCCGGCGCCCGGTTCCCAGTGTCCTGCTGGCCCCCCCGGGGAATGGCTAAGGTCCCCCAAGGCCGTTCCACCCGCTCCCCACTCCAGAACCCAGGGGGGAGCGACATCTCCCCTCTTGGATAAGTTCCCTCAGTGTGCAAAGATTCTCCAGTAGTTTCAACTTAAAAAGCACAAACACAATTCTTATTAGTCTTCTTTTCTCCCAGCAATCACCCTATCACACTGTTCCTCTCCCATGTCAAAAGTCTTTGAAGCAAGGTCTTCATATGCTCCAAGCACTTCCTTGTTTTTTATTTGCTATTTAACTCAGCTCGGTGGGCTTCTACTCAATACTAGAAGTATTGAGGTCACCAGTGACCTCCACTTGCCAAATCTAGCAGATACATCTTTGTCCTCAACTTTCTCAGCCTCTCAAAACTTTGCTCAAGTTGATTTCCAACCTTCCTTTAATCTCTCTCCTCTGGGCTGCTGTGATCTACCCTCCTTGCCTGGATCATTGGCTTCTTTTCAGCTTCCCTTGTTGGCTCTTTCTCACCAGTCTGGCCCTTAATTCTTGGTGTTTTGTGGGTGTTAGTCCTCGACCACTTTCTGCTATTCCTAAATACCTTCTCCCTGGGCAATCTCAGTCCACCTAGAGCTTCAATTTCCAAGTAATTCATCACTCCCAAATTATGTGTTTAACCCATGCCATTTTGTTGGATATATTTTTTAAGTTTTTCATTGCCATGCTTGCTTAATGTTGTTAGGTAGAACTTGACCTAAACAACACCATTTTGAATCTTATCCTCCACCTTAGAGACCCACCTAATCCTAAACCCCAGACCCACCATCATGCAAAGAAATTCTAAACACTCCTATATAAGAAAGGACCCTTCCTTGACAACTCCCTAGCAATGCCCAAATCTTCTTTTTCCTTATTCCTCTATATCTACCCAAGTCTTTAAATGGAAGATGGGCCCCAGGCTCTACTGGGGCACCCTCCACAGGTTTCTCCCAATAAACCTGTGTTACTGTTGAGCTACCACTCTCCTCTCTCTCTTATTTCCTCTGTTGGCTTCTTTACTTAAATGTTACTTAGATATCTTACCAGTGTTTTAGACTTCACATTTCCCACAAGAACTTCTGATTCTTCCACATACTTTTCCAGGGTCTTCTCTGATCCCCTGAGGCTTCCATCTCAATTGCTTGCCTTTCCTCCCATTCTCCATTCCATTCAGTAAGGTCTATAGATTCTTTTTTTTTTTTATTAGATGTATATAGAGATACAATTGAGGGGAAAACATTATCAAACCATCAATAACCAATGTATATATACTTAGTTATCCAGGGGTAATGCCAAATCATGGATGCCCAGCTTGGGTTTCCCCTGTTACTCCTGTGTTAAATAGGTATCTCATGGAGGAATGACATCTGCTTCTGGGATGGTTCCCCCATATTCCCACTCTCCAGTCTCCTAGGAGTTCTTCATACACCCTCTCTCCTTCTCATCCCCCTCTCTACGCCTCCAAGTAACCTAGGAAGCCATCCCCCTATTGCTTTGAGAATCATACAATTTGAAGTTATTGTTAGCTTAGCCGTCTAACCTATTGCTTCCCCATGTATTCTAGCTTCCACAGATGAGAGAGACCATTTGGCCCTTGAATCTCTGAGATTGGGATACTTCACTGAGCATAATTCTTTCCATCTCCATCCATTTGGCTACAAAAGCCATAATATCATCTTCTCTAATGGCTGAGGAGAATTCCATTGTATATAAGTACCAAAGTTTTTGTGTTCACTCATCGAGTGAGGGGCATCTGGGTTGGTTCCATAGTCTAGCTATAGTAAATTGAGCTGCTATAAACTTTGAGGAAGCCATATCATTATAATATGCTGATTCTAACTCTTTTAGGAAAATACCCAGGAGTGGGATAGCTGGATCATAAGGTGGTTCCATCCTTAATTTTTTGAGGATTCTCCACACTGCTTTCCAGAGGGGCTGAACCAGTTTGCAGTCCCACTAGCAGTGCAACAGTGTTCCTCTTTTCCCACAGCCCTTCCTGCATCTGTTATTGTTAGAACTTTTCATTTTTGCCACTCTAACAGGAGTGAGGTGTTATCTCATTGAAGTTTTGATTTGCATTTCCCTTTAGCTAATGATGTAGAACATTTTTTCATATATTTATGGGCTTTCTGGACTTCCACTGGAGAGAAATTTCTTTTAAGTTCCTTAGCCCATTTATTGTTTGGATTATTTGTGAGTTTGGAGTTCAGTTTCTTTAGTTCCTTGTATATTCTGGATATTAGCCCTCTGTCCGAGGTGTAGCAGGCAAAGGTTTTCTCCCATTCTGTAGGTTCTCTCTTGATGTTCTTGACTAGATCTTTAGCTGTGCAAAAACTTTTTAGTTTAATTGCATCCCATTCATTTATTGTTGATTTTACAGCTTGTACCATGGGAGTTTTGTTAACGAAGTAGCTGCCGACTCCTATATGCTGTAGTGTTGACCCTACTTCTTTTTCTAGTAAGTTTAAAGTTGTTGGCTTAAAATTCAGGTCTTTGATCCATTTTGATTTAATTTTTGTGCAGGGCGAAGGATAAGGATCCAGCTTCAGTTGTCTACATATGGCTGTTCAGTTTGTCCAACACCATTTTTTGAACAGGCTATCTTTCTTCCACACTATGCTTTTGTCCCCTTTATCAAATATCAAATAGTTAAATATATGGGGTTTTATCTCAGGATCTTCTATTCTGTTCCTCTGATCTTCGATTCTGTTTTGATACCAATACCATGCTGTTTTTGCTATTATGGCTCTATAGTATAATTTCAGGTCAGAGATTGAGATACCCTCTACTTCTTCCTTTCTATAATGTTTTGACTAGTCTGGGTCTCCTATTATTCCATATGAACTTGAGAATTGCTTTTTCTATATCTGTGAAGAATGCCATAGGTATCTTGATGGGGATTGCATTGAATCTATATAGGGCTTTGGGTAGAATGGACATTTTTATTATATTGATTCTGCCTAACCATGAGCATGGAATGTTTTTCCATCTACTCAGGTCTTCTGTAATTTCTTTTTTTAGTGTTTGATAGTTTTCTTTGTAGAGGTCTTTAACATCCTTTGTAAGGTTAATGCCCAAGTATTTAATTTTTTTTTTTGGAAGTGATGGTGAATGGGAGAGATTTCCTGATTTCTTCTTCTGTGGATTAGATCTATAGATTCTACTTCAAACAGATCTCAAACCCAGCGATGCCTACTCCATATCACTTTTCCTCTTCTTATAACAAAATTCATCTTTCGTTGGGGATGGCAATGTGCTCAGCTGAAAAGCTACATTTTGCTGACTCCCTTGCAGATTTGGGGTAGTGAAGTCCTGGTAAATCGAATGCAGGCAGAACTGGATGGGTCTTCTGTAAAAGAGTAAGACTTTCAGGAAGTAATAGCTTTAAATGGTAGGTGCACACTGTAGGAGACTTATCTGCCTCTTTCTTTCTGCCTTCAGTGAAGGTGTAGCAGGGGTGCATCAGCTACATCGTAAGCATGAGATTTTGAGAATCATACAATTTGAAGTTACTGTTAGCTTAGCCGTCTAACCTATTGCTTCCCCATGTATTCTAGCTCAGTATGTAAGAGAAAATGAAATCCCTGTTGTAAGTAGCTATCATTTTGGTCCCTGTATATAACTATGAAACAACAGGAGCCACCTTTCCACATCTCTTCTGTGTCACCCTCATCCAAGCCTGTCTCATCTTTCACCTGATCTCTTTAAAAATTAAATGGAAGCATCTCATATGCTTGCTTAAAAGCTTTCAGTGGCTCCTTATTGAGCTTAAAATGAAATGCAAGTTCTTTAACGAGACCTATACAATGTGCATGGTGAGATCCATGCCGAATTTTTCCAAGTGATTTTGTGACTTGAACATGTCCAGCTCTTTCTCACCCTGGGGACTTTGCTATTCAGTTTATGTAGAAATATCCATTCCTCACTCAAACTCCTACTCCTCTATTCCAAAAGAAGTTTCTTATCTTCATTTAGTTCTCAGGTTAAATGTGACTTCTCTGATTGTTCTGTCCTAAGCTGATTGTCACTTCTTACTCCACCATTATTTCCAGTTCTTGCTACTTCTTAGAGTTCATCTTCACACTCATCACTATAGATCACAATTTGTTTGAATCTAGCCTGCACTTTGCCTCTCTCATTAAATCTCAAGCTCTGTGAGGACAGGGATTACGTTAGATTTCTTCACTACTGCTTAGGAGTATGTGAAGGAGGACCCTGGCACTGGCTGGTGTTTCACAGCCTTGGCTGAATACCAGGGGACCTTTAAATGCTGAGTCCCCTACCCCTCTTTCTAGACTCAGATTTAATTGTCTGTATTGGGACACAGGGTACATTTGTTTAAAGCTCCCTATGTGATTCTAATGTGCAGCCATGGTTGAGACAAATATATTAGGTCAATGATTCTCAGTCCTTGAGTGTGCATTAAAGGCATTTAATATAACATTAACATGTAATATAACATTAAATGGAGCATTTAAAATAACACCAGTCTATGTATCCTACCATCAAGATCCTGAATTATTTGGTCTAGAATGGTGACTCTGAGTTAAAAATCTCCACAAGTGATTTAGCATTGGCTGGGGTGGAACCATTTATATTAGTGCTCAGTGAAGGTATATTGCCTGAAGGAACACAGTTCCTTACATGGTTCACATAAGCATAGTCATATATAAGAAATTATAAGTGAGAGTATTTTATACTGAGTTATATTCCTTCTCAGTAGAAATCTGTTTGAATCCCTTTGCCAGCAATTGCCATTTTTCTGGTTGATTCCAGAATTTTCTTTGCTACTCCTCTGAGTTTCTCTTCCTCGTTATGTTGCTATGCATTCTTGGTCACTTCAGGTCCCGTTGAGATGATTGCTTCCTTTCTTCAGGGCCTTTGTAAATATCATGTGATGATTCTCATTTTTATATTTGCAACTATCCCAAGTTCACATTTTAAGTTCGAAGGTAAATACCTCTACTTATAGTCTATATTCTTCAACTCTTCCCTCACAGAGCACTGGTCACAAAAAAAAAAAAAGTTCATAGCAAGTGTATGTTAATATGCTAAGTGAATAAGTTCATCAGCTTTCTGTAAGAAGCTGGTTTGCCACACCCCAAGCGCCTCAAAATGCCTGTGCAAGTGGTGTGCCCTTTATTTATATGGGTCAACAGCCTTCTCTTTCCAGAATCCTCTGGTCTGGGCCATAATGTCCTGGATGGGGACGCGGAGTAATCCCATCACCTTCCAAGTGGAAACTGAGGCCGAGCACAGAGTGCAGGAGTCAGGGGCACCTGGCTCCTTCTGTGCAAAGGGCTCATGCCTCCTCGCCACTGCCCCAGCTGGAATGCCACCTTGCCACCTTGCCTGAATCAACGTTTGTGCTCTGCTGTGTGCACATTGCTTTCTTGCACTGTTATTTTTCTTGTAAGAAATGCTTAATTTTTTAAAAAAGCAATTTAAAAGAATCACACTATCTGTGGAACATTCTGAGCAGTTCTAAGAAACAGAAAGTAGACTTCTAGCCACAGAATGCCAGCCTTAGCCGAGATGTGATTGCTTTGAATGGCACACAGGGCCAGAATGCTTTACAACTGTGAAGACACACGCAAATGATAATTGGTATCATAGTTCATACTATTATTACCAAAAAGAAAACTAATGAGTGTTCTAGTGACCATGGTTAAAACATTCCATCTAACTTGCAAAGCGCAGATGTAGCCCGACCACATAGAGAACATTTGCTCCAACAAGGCAGAACTTTGGCTACTTACTGCTGCACCCCCAGTACCAAGAATATAGGTGCTCAGTAAATAGGTGCTGAATAACTAATACTAAAATTAATTTACACACAATGAAGAAAAATAAGCACACACAGGATTATAAAAGTAAATTATAATGTCAGTCAAACTGGAGCAAGGGAACTTATTGTCAAATGAAGGGTTATAAGAATTGGGTGTCTAGACAGAAAAAGTCAAAAGAAACCCACCCCCTCTTCCACTCTTTTGTGCATATACCATTGTTCAGAGCCACAGGTCTTAAACGGGACAAGGACATAATTCATCCTCCTGCGTACAGGACCAGGAGGTAATCTGACCCAGGTACATTATTAATTGCTTTGTCCGTGGGCTCCTGACCATGTAATTGTTTTAACGATGAGCAGGTGGGTAAGGGTTCCAGTTTTTCAGGACCTTAAACTTCTTTTAGTGGGGAGATTAGTGAGTGTGAGTGACTTAGGGTTGGGGCTAAGACCACAAAAGAGTACTTTAAAAGCAAATAAGAAAGGCTGGGAAGACTGCTCACTGGTTTGTGAAAAAGGAGGAAAGACAGCATGGGTGTGATTCAAGTAAGCTGAAAGTTGAAATTCCTCACTGGAGAGGAGCTCGTGGGCTGTGTTCCAAGGTCAGCCAGAACCGAGGCTCTCACAGGTGCTGCACATCTAATCCCTTTCTGCAGCATCTCCAGCTGTGGACTGCTCGCCTGAGAAACAGACAGATGGCACAGTGAGGCCTGAAGAGGACCCAGAAAGAGGAAATTCCCCTGCGCCTGAGACCTCAAACCCTGCTTCCCTGGTGCCAATGAATAATTATTCAACTTCTTTTCCTAGTACATACTATTTATATTTATATATTTAGATTTCTGCTGCAGTTTCTTCTAATTCCAGAAGAATGTGAGGGTATTTTGATAATTGCCCACTCTTCTTACATGTCAACCGGTATGTTTTCCCAATCATGGGAATCTCTCTTCAGACTTAAAGAGAAAAGCTAATCCTTAAACTCTGCTCATAGAGGTTCTTCTATTATAAATCTGCCAATTGATTATAGATGCTGTGGGATGAACATGTGAAAGCTATACAGTGCTGTCAAATGATATTCTTTGTTTCATCTTGTGATCATCTTGTGATTGTCGTAACTGTTCATTCTCTCTCATTATATTAGCTTGATGTCACAATTTATCTCTCAACATCCTCCTACATAGCATACATTCATACAAGCATCCATTCATGGAAGCATCCAATAAAAATAGACATCAGTTTTCAATCAATCTTCTGCTTTTTAATAACTTTATTGAGATAAGTTTCACACACCATACAATTCATTCATTTAATATGTGTGGTTCCAACGTTCGGAGTTTAGTTGTGGAGTTGTAAGACCATCACAACAGTTTTAGAGTAGTTTCAGCACCCAAGCAAGAAACCCCATAACCATCATCTTTCACAATTTCAATTCCTGATTTCTTGAACTTCTGTGATCTTCATGCAAATTCAGTCAGACGGAATTCATCAGTCCTTTCTGCTCAGCATTTAGACTTCCTGGATCATGCATTTTTTTACTCAGGAGTCTTGTCTGAGCTCAGGAAGTTAATGGAATCCTGGTTGGCACTAGGAGTGGTGTGCCTCTCTAAGAACCCAATAACAAGTAAATTGGATACTGGAGAACACCTGAAAGTTCAACTAGTCCTTTTCCCAATTCTGCATCTTTCCTTGTTAATAAAGTTTATAGCAGATTCTGTGAGCCATGAAAGAGAGAGCTTTGGAAATCACCCTATTTAGATTCTCTGTGCATTGAATCAAATCTACTCAGAGGACGAGCCTAGCACCTGGTCTCTACACAGTGGACATCCGTTGACACCAGGTTGGCCTTGTCCAGGCAGCACTATAATTGCTTCATTCACATCAACTCATTTACTCCTCACCCTGTTATTTACCTGGGAATCAACTGGGGAAATGGAGCTACTGAGAGGTTAATTTAATTGCTTAAGTCCCACAGTCAGTAAGTGGCAGAGCTGGTATTTGAACTGAGGATGGCTGGCTTCAAATCCAGGGTTTTAACTAACATATCTCCTGCCATTTTTGTTTTTTTAAGATAGAGGGACAGTGAGAGAGAGAGAGAGAGAGAGAGAGAAAGAGAATCAATTTTATTTAGTTTTTCATGTGGTTTTTGTTGCTCTGACATTTTGCTGTGTACGTGGTGCTGGGGTTTGAACTCATGTACTTGCACATGCTAGGCAAGCGCCGTAACTGTTGAGCCACCGCTCCAGCCCCAAGAGAATTGCTTTTTCTATGTCTGTAAACAATGACATTATTATCTTGATATGGCTTGCATTGAATGCACATGATGCTTCTGGCAGAATGGCCATTTATTACTATTAATTCTGCCTAACCAAAAGCATGGAATGTCTTTCCATCTTCTCAAGTTGTTGTTACTCCAGCAGCAGCCCTTGAGTGCTTCAAGAAGCCATATCAAGGGTTTGACCTGTGCATCATACAGGTCTGTATAAGTGCACTCTTTGGTATTTGCGTGCACAATGACAAAATTGCCTAATGACACAGAATGTATCCCCATCACTAAGCACCACATGTATATGCAGAGCAATTGAAAGATATAAGTACAGATTTATGGAATATACATATTAGACTAGAGATATAAAGAATAAGCACACTGGAATGTAGATACATAAAAAACACATGTATATTGACATATAGCACACAACTATGAGTTTCTCAGGTATCCTTTCATTTAATCTTCATGACAGTCCTTGAGGCAGGTTCTCTCCTTATTTCCATAGTGCAGAGAAACTGGAGCCCAGGGCTCTGTAACTCGCCCATGACATATGGCTAAGTTCAGTGTTGGGGTTTCACTTCTTTCTCAATCCAGAGCCCTCAGAAAGGCCATCTCCATTATTCTTAGGGAAAGCAGAGTAGCCAAGATATTAGCATATCAATACTGAGCTGAGTTTTCCAGCCCTTCTATTTTAAGAACATAGTATTTTCATGTAACTCATTTATTCTAGTCAATCTCATCTAAGTGTAATCAAACCAGGATTACATTTTTGCATGCATATTCTGATTAACTGATTGAGTACTTACCATTTTTAAAAAAGGAAAAATGTCATCTGCCCTATAGGCTCATTGTGAGGATGAACTTAGAAAAACACAGATTAAGCTCCTTCCACAGTACTCATCACATGGGATGTCCTCGATCACTGAATGCCCTGCGTTATTGTACATTGAGGTCTAACAATGTGATGACCATTAATGAACTTGAAAAATAATTGGTTGTATCTTATATGAAGATGTATTCTTCTGAATTTTAATTTTATTAATTCATGTGAAAACATAAAGGATTTCCACTTCAGTTCTGGGTCCCACTTGCTCTGTCATCTACCTCCATTGCCCATTGGTGCACAAACAAGATTCCCTCTAGGACTTGTATGAATCTAAGGAAGTCATTTTTATGCACAGTTAAAAACCTTAAATTTCTAAGAGTGTGCTGTGTAATTGTGCCTTGTGACTTACGTACAACACCAATGAGAGACAGTGGGTTAAGTCTTTGAAGGCTACATTTTAGAAAGGCAATATGGCTTGTGACAGTTAGGGGGAGAACTCTTGGAGTGCCGATTTGGCTGCGGGCCACAAAACAAACAAATAGTGGGGTAAGAGGACAGTGGGACAGTGAGGAATGAGGAGTAGATGTGACCCAAGAGTATAAAACCCAACCTGCAATAGGCCAAACACGTAAATTGCTATTAAATCACGGCTTTTATTTTTCCTTCCTTTCCCTTCTAACTTTGGGTTTTTAGTAAATGAAAGGAATCATTTGAAGTAAGGGCCGGAGAAGGCAGGCCTCTGACCTCTCACTCGACCACAGAGATCAAAGGCAGGCCCCATATGTGTGAGATATTATCTTTTCCAGGCAAGTGGGCATGATGTTTTGTGATGCAGTAGTGTGGAAACAGACAAATAGCCAGGTTAGTGACCGCTGAGAGGGGAATGACGGACGTGGGGGCTATGCATGAGGACTGGGAGAGTCTGAAGCCACATCACTCACTCTCTGCTGCCTTTTGTATTTTTGTTTTAGCTCTCACTAATCCTGCTTCTTGTTGTTGTTAATTACTCAGCTAACACAATTCCTTGTTTGCAATGAACATTCATCCCTGCAGATATGTTCCTTATTTCTTTTTAAAATCTTTTTTAATCTTTACTGTGATTAGCAGTTTATTTTGTTTTGCAAGGTAAGGCTCTTGCATAGACATTCTCCATGAGATAAATTGTAACTAAAGTCTTTAGTGGTGCATATCACATTAAGATGTCTTTAGTTCAATCTCAGTATGAAAACAGGTAGGGTAAGCTACCAAGGTAGCTACAAAGGCACTCAGTATATGTTTCTCTTTTGTGTGTCCCTCCAGGCCACGCCCCATCCCTGCGACACATAATCAATCCTGGGGGCAGCTTTCACCATTCTTTCTGGGGCTGAGGTTGTGTTGACAGGAGGAGGTTGTCAGTTCCCATGAGTCACCACACAGTTTGGAAGTTTTCAGGTTCTTGGTCTACACACTGTCCTTCATCAGGTTAATCATTAACACTCCTCAAAAAAATAAAAGCAAAGCAAAACCCAAGGTGAGATGGATTTCAGCCCAGGTGGTTGAACTTGACCTTTAAATCATTTTTCCTCATGTTCTCTTTGGTAATAATTCCCATGGGGGAACCAGACAGCCATTGGTCCAGGAGATGGTGTTGCCCCCCTGCCCCACTTCTTTCTCTCTCTTCCTCTCCTATTTAGGTCTTGCTCTCTTTTTGCACGGGAGCTCTTCCTCTTTTAACTTACTGCTCCCTTCCCAACTACTCTGCTCCAGTCCTTTAGACTGAATGGGTCCAGCCAGAATTTTCCCTGGGGTTCGGAAAAAGCCTTAATTTTCTAGTATGACCATCATGTTTCCTGTTCTTACCTGTCACTTTATTCTTATTCCTGTGTTTGCAACACATACACACAGCAACACACACACTAACACACAAACACAGTAACACAGAGGTACATACATAATATATAAGCTAATATGTGTACATACACCAACACACACATCAACAAACACCAACATGTCCACTAACACATGCACCCAACACACACATTAATTCTCCTAGTAGGAAGCATGCACTAACACCAACATATACACTAAAACACACACCAACACATACTTATATGTGTCAGTGCACAAACACACTATCAAACACGAACACATATATCACACATACTAATACCCACATCAATGTACATGCAATAACACACACACACTGAAACCAACATATTAATACACCAACACACATACTAACACATATACATAAATACACATTAATATAAGCAATAGCTATACACACCATAACACATGCTAACACAAAACACACACATAGAAAGCAATCACTTTCAAACCCTAGAATGTATTTCTTCATTATCCAGCTGGCAATCCCCGGTAGCGGATTCAGATTGCCAGAGAGTTTACAAAATCATCTATTACATTCACTAATAACAACCTAGAAGGATTCTTGTTATTCACTTTGTGAATAAAAAGCACCATTAGATTCTTATTGAAACTGAACATCTCTACCATAAATGTGAAAAGAAAACCTTAATTTTAGGAAAATACAATATAATAATGAGACTTGCTATTGTCACCTAGTTCCCTGGTAGCAGAAGCATGCAGTACACTTTTGTCAAAGAACAAATTTAAACAGCAAGACATTCGTCCTGAGCCAAATTATTTCTGCTAACACAATATTCTTAATGTTCATGTTCAATTAAATACTGGAAAACTAGATGCTCTAGTTTTATCAAAATAAGTAAATACATTAGTAATTTTTTTTAAAGAGAGAGGGACAGTGAGAGAGACAGAAAGAGAGAAACAACTTTATTTAGTTTTTCACATGGCCTTAGTTGCTCCAACACTTAGTTGTGTAAGTGGTGCTGGGGTTTGAACCCGGGTCCTTGGCTTGCCAGGCAAGCGCCGAAACAGCTGAGCCACCACTCCAGTCCTACATTAGTAATTTTTAAACTCTTTAGTAAGGACTTGTAGGCAGTAAGTTAGTACAGCCTCAGTTATCTCTCTCTGTCTCTCTCTCTCTCTCTCTCTCACACACACACACACACACAATCTGGAATTCTGCCTACCCCCTAATATCTGTCTAGACGATTTGTCTGTCTAGACAAAAAAAAAAAAAAATTAGCCACCTCATTTGCTCATGAAGGTGTTGAATGAAAAGTCCTGGGTAGGCAGAGGGGTGGGAAGTAAGGATAGAAGTCAGAGGGTCTGAAGCAGAGAGCCTCGTGCATGAGAAAAATCAGAGATGTGCTGTGTGCAGGAGACACCGTAGGAATAAGCAGTGGAAGGCTCAACAGCTAAAATCAGAGGAAGAATTAACTTTCTTCAAAGGTTCCCTCATCACCTATTCCCCCAGTGAATTATAAAATGAACTTCTTTATTATTCTGATGCATTTATAGGTTATTTTTCCTAAAAATGAAAAATTATGCAAATATACTCTTTATAAATCACCTGAACTAAATACTGTTTTTATAATGACTAAAGCAGACTACTATTTTAACACTATCCTTGGGGCCATTCATGGCCTCTAGGAATGGATGTTTTATAAGACCCCCTTACAATAAGAGCCATTTATCTACTTTTGAAAATAAGTTCCCATTGCCTTTAAGACTAAACTGAGCTATACAAAGCATGGTGCCAAAAAATCAGCTGGATGTTTCCAAGACAGTTTTATAGTGGTTATTCCTGCTCAATCTAAGGCACAGATTGTGACCCTATTAAGAGAAAAATTCAAATATTTTATAAATGATCAAGGTCAATTTGAAGAGACATCATTTAGATAATAAAGTACAAAGTATATTTTACTTGACAGTAATTTGTTAGTAAATGGCAGACCCCATTGTAATGATATCACTGCCAGCTCATGGCACTGACCTTTCTGAAGTGTTTACTGGAAAGCCTCTTTCATGGCTCCCTTGTATCAGGCAAGCGCCTACTAAGAGTAAGCTCTACTCACTTGCCTCATTTTACCAATGAACAGTGAGTCCCTAAAGTGTTGGGACAGCTGATCTTTATGTCCCCAGGACAGTGTCTACAGCACAGTGGAGGTCAATAAAGTTTGCTCAGGTACATTTCATTTTATTTCAGAGCAAATGGCGTGGGATCAGTTGATTGGACTCCTAATAATGTATTAGCTTATTCTGAGCCAAGGTATACTGATCCCTATAGCTATGAAACTTGAAAAACTTAGAAGACAATGTACTATAGTTTCATGTTGATATGAGATATTGACATGGTTTACATGATCTTATGAATTACTTGTTGTCCTTAAAATACTTCCATGATACTCTAAATTATTGTAATATTTCCCAGATGGAGCTTTACAAAGGCATTCTCCCTGGTGGTATGTTCACTGTGATCTGCTGAGATGTGGGGAGTATCATGATGTCTGTTATATTTATTTTTATCTTGTTCTGTTAACATTTTGTATGTTTTGTGATGTGTATAATATGTTAATATAGCCATTTATGTGTACATATGCACAAACATACACACATAAGCACACATGTATTTGTGACATACTAATAAAATTGTGGGATCAAAAATATATGGTTATACTAATTTGGAGAACTGACTAGAGGATACAATGTTTTAGTTATTGTTATATTAGAGATGAACAAAACAATGTAAACTCTTATTTATTTAACAAATGCTTTTAAGTACTCTTCTATATTCTAAACAGTCTCGTAACCACTTGGCATAAGTATACAACTGAAAATAAGATGTATTTGCTTCTCTCAAAGAATTTGCAGCCTAGTACAAGAGATGAATCTTCAAGAGATGTAAACAGATGCTGCTTCCCCCATGCTATGGTTTGAATATCATGCCCTGCCCAAAGTTTGTTTGTTGAAACCTAATCTTCAGTGTGACTGTAGGAAGAGCTGGTGCCTTTGGGGAAGTGGTTGTCATGAGGGCTCTGCTCTCAGGAATGGATTAATGCATCATAAAAAGCCTCCTGAGAGTTTCTTGGGTCTCTCCTGTTCTCTTTCCTTTCCACCTTCCATCATGTGAGGATGCAGTACCACCACCAATCAGGAAGGGTGCCTCGCTAGAGACTGAACCTACCTGGATCTTAGACTTCCCTGCTTCCAGAACAGTGAGAAAATAAGCTTCTACCATTTGTAAATTACCTGGACTCAGATATTTTGCTACAGCAGTGTTAATTGATTAAGACACCCATGAAAAATTTGCTTGTCTCTGCTTTTTCTTCTCGGACCCCTATAGTTCTTGGTGTCTTCTGGAGTGATTTACTGTCAGGAATGCACTTAGCTGCATGTAACAAATATCAACACAGAATGGCTACTCTATACCTAGGTATCATTTTTCATCTCAAACAGGAAGGTAAGGAAAGAATAATAATAGACAATATCATTTTTAACTGGAAAGCAAAGTCAATACCCTTGGCAGACTCTGCTTTGCATTTTATTGGTCAATATTATGTCATATGGCCACACCTAACTGCAAGAGAAGCTGAAAAATCAAGAATTTGGCTTTTTGGTTTCTATACAGATTAAACACAGGAAATCAATGTCAAAAAAAGTCTACCCGTCAGACACGGTGCTACATGCCTGTAATCCTAGCAGCTTAGGAGGCTGAGGCAGGAGGATCACAAGTTCAAAGTCAGCCTCAGCAACTTAGTGAGGCCCTGTCTCAAAACAAAAAATAAAAAGGGCTGGAGATGTGGTTCAGTGTTTCAGCACCCCTGGATTCAATACCTGGTACAAAAAAAATAGATTTCTACCTGACCTGTAGTAAATAATTGTCTTAGACACTGAGAATAACTGTCTGATATTTGCTATTGGTATGTACTGATTTTCTTTCCTCTAAACCAAAATTTCTCTGAGACAAGAGATTTCCTATAATAGTATACTTTGGTTGAATTTATAAATGAGTAAGTTTGATTATATTAGGTTATAATAAATGTGGATAAAAGTTTGTTGGAACTAGTTTCTGTTACACTGAACTAAAGAAAGACAAGATTAAAACTTCATTAAGGGAAGGTTTCCTGTTTGAAATTTCTTGTGCACTATAGAATCTAATACTACACACACAATGATAGGAGCTCATTTAATGTTTAACTAATGCTGAACAAATGAATGAAAGGAACTAGCTCATCATGCAGCAATTCTATATTCCATCAGCAATGAGACCACCACTGAGATAAGAAAATTTCAGGATAAAAATCTGAAATGTTCTCAATACTCAGACACTTGATCCTTGGTAGATTAAATCAACATAATCAACTCTAAAGTTTTCCTTCTCATAAGCTTGGTAATAATTGCAGTCTGCTTCTGGTTTAGTTGTATGGATTTTCTCTCACACTCTCAATTTATAATCCCTACAGTAAATTCTTTAAAAAAAAATTCCCAGTTGGATGTTGTATGAGCTGTTAGTCCTACATTATCATTTGAATTCTGGATATTTATGCTATGATTTCTCCTTTAGTTATAAGTCCCTGAAGATGCCTCA
Source organism: Aplodontia rufa (assembly GCA_004027875.1). Classification (NCBI taxonomy): domain Eukaryota; kingdom Metazoa; phylum Chordata; class Mammalia; order Rodentia; family Aplodontiidae; genus Aplodontia; species Aplodontia rufa. The sequence continues at coordinate 11,314 of PVKS010021795.1, read as the reverse complement.
CATATAGGCAGATCATGTGGGCAAATGCACAACAAATTTTCAAAGAAGGAATAAAAGATTTCCATTGAAAAACATTCAGATTACCTAACCCTGGTCATTATTCAGTATAAAGGTTGAGGGCCTAGAGAGATCACAAAGCCTGTGTCCTGGACTCCTCTTCATGATTTCCCCTAAATCATTTCATCCCAACAAAAATAGATCTGACCTCTTGGATTTTTCAGGAGAATATAGTGTCCTTAACAAGTGAGCCCAAAGTTTGAAAAGCTCAATCTCAAACACATATCCTTTCTTTCTGTGTAAGTCCCACTTGCTGTATTTTGTTCATTCTTATTGCTTTGGCAATAGGAGGATTGGAAATAGCTCTCTAAAATCTAAGTGTAAAAGGTATCACACAAAAGGGGCTGCTGCTTTTTTCCTTTTCTTGAAGTACAGTGCTTTATAAATCCATTGAACATTTAGCTTAATGGTACATTTTCAAGGCCTCATTCATTCTTCTGACTCGTATTCTCTTCACATTTACTCCAAGTTTCCTTTAATGATTCAGAAGTTGTTGAGTTATTCCTCCAACATAAGTTTGGGATCTCAGTATTGGGTTTTAAGTTGTCATCCATCTCTGGTCACCATGACTTCACTCATGTCCAGGAAAAAGTATCTAATGTGTGTGGCTGTGTATCTAATATATTCACATATATTTGTATATATTCTCATCATTCCATTTTGCACTTAATATTTTAATCCTATTATGTTCTTTATAAATTTTATTTTCATTACCAAATCTATTTTAAAAGGTCACTTTAAATTTTCATTCTCTAACCATACGTCTAGAGACTCTCCCCAGAGTCTGGATTCTTTTAGTGACAAACTTAATGAATATCTTTCCTGTTCATTAAGTTATATGTCCCTTTATATGTTCCTTCAGCCAACTCTTTGAAACAATTACATGCTGATTAACTGAATGAGTTAAGAGCCAATTATATGCTGATTGCTATACTAGTTATTAGGAATAAAATGGTTGACTCTCATAAACTTTAAACTATAATATGTAGTTGAATGTAAAATTACAACTTGAACAAGAGCAGTGAAAGAACACAAGGCCAAAGGAACATGAAACTGGCAGATTTAGGCTAATCTAGGGCAGCAAGGAAGATTCCTACAAAAAAAAAGGCACTCTTCAGTCAGAACCTGAGAGATGAGGAGTGGCTGGGTATGGAGGTAGGAACAAGTGCCAGCCCTGAGATAACTCCCCTATTTAAGAGGTATTTATTAGGAGTCTATTACATGCCAAAGACTGTTTGTACTGGAAATCCAGTAATAATGCAGAGAGCCTTCCTTGGAAAGCTTTTAGTCTAGTGGGGAAGATATGAAACACATGATCATACCCAACAATGACTTAAATTACAGTCAAGATGAGGGCTAGGAAGGAGAGGAAGCAGGCAGGCAGGAAGCGAGTACAATGGAGCACTCCTAATCTGAAAGTCTGAAATCCTAAATGCTCCAGAATCTGGACATTTTTGAATACCTATTTGATAGCACAAGTAGAAAATTCCAAACCTGACTTCTTATGATGGGTCACAGTTAAAATGCAGGCACTGTAAACACATTGTATAAAATTACTTTCAGACTACGCACATTAGATATATACAAAACATACATGAATTTCATGTTTAGACTTGGGACTCACACTCAAGATATTATGTAAAACATACATGAATTTCATGTTTAAACTTGGGACTCATGCTCAAGATATAATATATAAGCAAATATTTCAAAATTCAAACAAATCCAAATTTCAAAACACCTCTGATGTCAAGCATTTGGGATGTGGGAGTCTCCAGTTGTGGGAGTAGTCTGTGGTTCCCCAAGAAAGCAGCACAGATGGTAGTGTGGAAATGGTGCTGGTGTCCCAGGACTGGTCTTTGCCTGCTAACTCTTTGTGGTGTTTCTGAGATTGGTGCTGATTTGCTGCTAGCCACTTTCTCAGAAAGAAGTGCTTCATAAGAGTGACACTGCTTGAGTGGTCTCAGGTACCTTGCTGGTCTTCCTCATGAACATGCTTAATAGAGGTCAAATTCTTCCGTTAGCCATGTGCTGGTTTTCATTTTGTTATTGTGCTCAACCTGGAAAAATTTTTGTTTTTGGTGGTTGTAGACCCTAACGTCTATGAGTATAAATGGGTTTCATTTCGATTCTTTTTCTTACGTACCTGGTGATGATTGGTAAAAGTTTTTCCTTTTGTTCCAAACTATTCACAATGTTCATTCTTCCTTATCATTAGCCAGTGTCCTTTGAAAAGACATTGCTCAATTATTTTAAACTTAGATTTTTATCAAATTATTTCTACTTATTTTAAAAGCATTGTTTGTGTTTTAAGGTGATTATTTTACTTTAAACATATAAATAAGTAGAAACGAGCACGTGTTTCCTTTCTCTTTACTCTTGTGCAGCTTAGCTCTCTCTTTAGATTTACTCTTGAGGATTAGTGTCAACTTTTTCCTTTTGGGGAGTATGTATTTGCATCTCAGCTTCTTGAATTGTCTGAATTTTTGTTGTGGAAAGAGGTTTTTTAAATTTAATGCATTTTCATATGTCCTAAGTATTATAGTTATTGCTGTTTCTAATGTTTAGCATGTGAAACCATCTTTGTAATAGTTATGCTATACATTTTTAACTTGATAAATATAACTAATCTATATAATTAAATCAGACTGCTTTTATTCACTGAATTTCCTACTTCTTTTTCTTGGAAGATCCAATTCTAGCATTTATGTACCATTTAACATTAATTTTTTGGCTTTTATTTTTTATTTTTATTGGCTCTTTTTAGTTATATATAGCATTAGGATTCATTTGGATGTAATTATGAAAGCATGGAATGCAGTTGTTCTAATTCAGTCCCCAGAACTTTCCCTTTCCCTCCCCTCCAGCCTCCCTAGCTCCCTTCCCTCCACTCTACTAATCTTTCTGCTATTATAGTTTCTTTTTTTTTTTAATTAGTGTCTTATGTATGTACATGATGGTGAGATTCACTGTGGTATATTCATATATGTACATAGGAAAGTTAGATCAAATTCCTTCCACTGTCTTTCCCTATCCCACCCATCCTCCCTTCCATTCATTCCCCTTTGTCTACTACACTGACCTTTCTTCTATATTTTTATCCTCTTCCCCTTTTTTAGATTAGCTTCTGCATATCAGAGAAAATATTTTACCTTTGACTTTTTGGAATTGGTTTATTTCACTTAGCATGATATTCTCCAGTTCCATCGACTTACTGGCAAAAGCCATAAAAGTCTTTCTTCTTTATGGCTGAGTAATACACCATTGAATGTGTGTACACACACACCCACACACACACACACACACACACACGCATACCATATTTTCTTTATCCATTCATCTGTTGAAAGGCACTTTGGCTACATAGCTTGGCTATCATGAATTGTGCTGCCACAAACACTGATGTGACTATGTCACTGTAGTGCGCTGATTTTAAATCTTTTAAATACATACCGAGGAATGGAATAGCTGGGTCACATGGAGATTCAATTCCTAATTTTTTGAGGAATATCAATATTGCTTTCCAGATTGATTGCACAATTTTCAGTCCCACCACCAACAACAATGTATGAGAATACAACCTTGCCAACATTTATTGCTACTCATATTCTTGAAAATTGCTACTCTCCTGGAGTGAAATGAAATCCAAACGTAATTTTAATTTGCATTTCTCTAATTGTAGATTTGTTGAACATTTTTTCACTTATTTGTTGATCATTTGTATTTCTTCTTTTGAAAAGTGTCTATTTAGTTCCTTTTCCCAGTTATTAACATTAATTTTTAAATTTAGGTTTTCACACACCTTTCACTTTTTCACAGATTATGTTAAGAAACATTTTAATTAATGTGTTCCTTCTTGGAAATGGTCTCCAGCAAGAGATAAGGCTAAGTTCATTTATGTGCTTTCTCCTCCCAAAATTATTCCCTTTCCCATGCACACATATAGGTAAACATCCATAGACTTATTTGTCACATATTATGTGTTAGATATTTTGAACACTACAAAAAAAAATGTGTGTCTAACTCCATGAACTCTCAGCCTGGCTGGTGCATGGAAGCAGGTATAAATATATTCACTATTTTAATTAATTTCCAATACTTAAGTTCTCATATCATTAATGAGTTGACTACCTTAGAAACAAAAACAGTGTGTTTTACTTGAGACTTCCAGCAAGTTGCACAAAGTAAGATTTTTAGTATTTATTGCTTTCATTTTTTTATACCTAAAATCTTACTCCAGTTTGTGAGCCCACAACAAATAAACAAGCATTGGGTGGAGAGAGAGAGTGATATGGAATATTTTTACCTTTTTTTAGTAATCTTTTGGCATTGCTGTGACCTGACGAGGACAACATAGAGGAAGAAAAGTGTATTTCGCTCACAGTTTGGGAGATTCAGTCTGTGGTTGGCTGACTCCATAGCTTCAGGTCCAAGAGGAGGCAGAACATCATAGGGGAAGGGTGTGGTGGAGGAAAGTGACTCAGGACATGGCAACCAGGAAGCAGAGAAAACTCCGCTCACCAGAGACAAAATGTTAAGTCCCAAACGCACATCCCAGTGACCTACTTCTTCCAGCCACACCCATCTACCTACAGTTACCACCCAGTTAATCCATATCAATGGATTAATCCACCGATTAGTTTATAACTCTCATAATGGAATCACTCACTTCTGAATGTTTTGCATTCATGAGCTTTTGGGGAACACCACACATTCAAGCCCTAAGTCTACTAAAATTTCCAGCTTGCCTTGGTGGAATGGAGTTATTGGGAAGTGCCTGCCCAGTCAGGGAGTACATTGCCCTGAATTCTTTGCATGAAGATCAAACTGTGTTGAGCCTGGTGCAGTGGCCCACACTGGTAATCCCAGTGACTCGGGAGGCTGAGACAAGAGTATGGCATGTTTGAGGTCAATCTCAGTAACTTAGCAAGTCCCTATCTAAAAATAAATAAATAAATGAAAAGGATTAGGGGTATAACTCAGTGGTAAAATGATCCTGGGTTCAAACTCTAGTTAGTACAAAACCAAAAACAAAACCCAAAACTGTGATGACCAACACCTCCCTTCTCTTTCTTATTAATGTATATCATCTGATAAGTCTACCTTGGGAGCCAAATGTTGAGGACGGTGGGACCACGGGACTGACAGAGCCTGGGCCCTGGAAATCATCACTTGAGTCTAACTGCACCACCAGGAGTACCCACATTGGACTGTGATGTGACAGGAAACGAACTCATTTTATCAAGTCACTGAAAGTTTTGGGTGAATCTCTTCACGACAGTTAGTGTTAGCCTCACAAATATATTTTTATGAGGGAACAGGAGAATGTATGGCAGGGCACAGTGGTGGACAAGGGCCTTCTCACCACTCTTGGGATAAATAATGAATTTTATCATCCTTATCCATGGCTCTGTGTTAATGAGTAGTCTAAAAAAATAAATCCTTCCACTTTGATGGGAGATCACAGTTTACATTTTAGTGCAGAGTTTTAGTACAATATTGCCTCAAATTTGAAATGTGGTTGAATCTTATTTTTTGTAGTTTTTTTGTTTTTGTAAATGCATTATAGTTATGCATACCAGTTGGGTTCGTTTTGACAAAAATCGCACACCTTCTTGTCCTCTCTTTACACACATTTACTCTATTTCCCTATTCTCCTTCCTCTACTCCACCGATCTTCCCTCTATCTTTATGATTTCTGACCCCCACCCTTTTTGTGATACATTGCTTTAACTTCCTCATATGAGAGAACCCATTTGACCCCTGACCTCCTGGCCAGCCTTTGTAAAGTTCTGCATTGTAAGTTATGAGACCATGGTCATTTCCAGTATGTGAAGAATGACCCAAAGGAGTCCTACAAACTAAATATGCAAACCTGAATCCCTAAATAAAATTAGCAATAAAGAGCTTCAACTTAAAAGCATTCATCCTAGGTTATTTTCTAAAGCAAAAAATAGAATTGCTTCAAATAGAAAGTTTTCTACAAAGGCCCCTTATTGACTTGTGGGTCGATCCCCTTTTATTTTTATTTTTTCGATTTTCTTTTCTGATGTCAACTCACATACTTCACAAAACACAAACTTCATATAACCTATTTTTGTGCCATGTTTCTCTCCACATTTTATCCACTAGCAAACAGGAACAATGTTTCCAGATGCATCAGAGCTGGAACAAATAGGCTTACAGGAGGCCACTCTCCACCACCCACTCTGTGTCTAGCTGGAAAAGTCATAAACAGTCCTTGGACGCTGCAATGTGATCTTTCAATCTGCCATAGCTGACGGCAATTTTCTGCCTGATTGGGAGCACAATGTCTTAAAGGAAATTTCAGAGCCAGCCTTGGACAAACTCCGCTGTTGGTGACATTTGCCTTATTTCCAATAAAAATGATGTATTGTGTAACAGCAAATTGCTCAGCAAACAATTCCCAGAGATCACCTTTGCTACAGAGTGTGAAACAGAACTACTCCCTTTCCTGAATGTCAGGAGTTTTACAGAGGAGAAATGACCTACTGACAGTTATTCAAGGGGAAATGCCCTCTTCAAACAGATATACGATGTCTAACCTCACACTTGTGGTACCCATGGCAAAGATAAAATAAAACCATCAGATCAGTTCTTACACAGCACAGCAGAATATAAAAATATCCATAGATATATAGATAGAAATCCCAAAGAACATGCTTTGGAAAAGAAAAAAACAAACTCATGCTCAATCAATCAACAAAGGCTGCTTTTGCAGGACAATATTCCAGTAATTGTTAATTTTGAAAAAAATACAACTAAAAACTGTTTTGACTTATCCTAATGAAGAAAAGTTTAGGGTAGAGAAATCCCTGAACTAACTGGCAGTGTCTTACTGCCCAAACTTTGTCAGAATAAAAACCAAGCAACACCCACACACAAAAACCCTAATTTTTAAAAAAAGTAATTTAAATTTCTTGTTCTATTGATTTGGATAGAGCTGGGAGTCATAACTAAATAACTTGAACTTGGGCAACTTTGTTAATTGCAATAATTCCTGCATGGAAGCAATTAGGATTTTCAGTTTCAGACATCTGAAATAAAAAATCCCCTAGTCTCATCATCAGATATGAGTTTGAAAGTCCTCTTTCAGCCTACCCTTCTCTTGTTTCAGATCTATGTCTCTGTGACTTTATATCTGTATTGCTATCTATATCTACCTGTAGTTTATATTTGTCCATCAAAAGTTTTAATCTAATGAATATGGACATTGGCACACTCTTTCTCAAGCCTTAAGAATGCACTCTCATGAATCTGCTGAAAACATTGTCACATATCCTAAAGGACACTGGCCCTTTAACTTTTAACACACTTCCCCAATTAAGCGCTTTAGGCTCCAGACTTTAACAGCTGTCTGCAGCTGTTGAAAAGTGATTTATCATTGTCAGAGTTCGTGACCAAAACATTAAAAGAATTTTTTTTTCCTTTATGTTTGGCAAGCTAACTTTCATCTATGGTCATTCATCCTCTTTAAACCTTTCTCATTCATAGTAGCAATAAAAAATGAAAGAAAAATATTTTACTGAATAATTTTGAATTTTATTTCCCTCACACGGAACACTCTAATGATTTGTAAAAATCTTTTGTGTAAGAGAATATTACTCTGAAAAATATTTGTTTTGTTTTATAGAGAAAAGTGTAGAGTTTTGCTCAAAAGTCTTTTGATGAAAATCTGATTTTATTCATGCATGGGAAATTCCTTTAAATTCTAAAATGTTCAAAGAAATCTGAAACCATTTTCCTGTTTTTGAAATAATGGAAGTTTTTTTTCTTTTTTTACTGATGTTAAAAAGACTTTTACATCAAATATGAAGTGTTTTCATAGTGTGATACTTTGTTTTGAAAGAAAGCTTTTTTTTTTAACCTCAAAAATTGTAAGTGGAAGGAACTTGGAAGGATCTATAAGCTCAGTCTTTTTTACTTTGGATCCCTGTCCATTGATCTTGGAGAAGCTCAACTGAATGAAGGGCTGTTTTCACTGGTTACCTTCTGTTTTTTTCCCAGGACTATTTGCCTGAATTTATTTGGGATCCAGTACTAACTCAGTTCTACTATTTATCTACTTACTCCATGAGCATTTCTTGAATGCCCACTGTGTGCCATGCCTTATCTTGGCCCCAATGTAGAAACATCAGTCAACTAGGAAATCCCTCTGCCTCCCAGGAATTCTAACCCACACCAATTATTACACAGGACCAGACTTGGAAAACCATGCTCATTCCATGTCAGAAGGCCAACACAGTCATTTATTACAGAATCATTTTATTGTTTACTTTCTCAAGGTTCTATGGAATAAAACGTTTCAGTTTTACTCTGGAAGAGATGTTAACACTGAATTTGAAATCCATTTGGACTAGAGTACAGAGATTTTTAAAATAGGCCTGACAGTCATCTCCCTCTCCAGCCCATTTTTGTCCTGAGATCTAGGAAATAAGGTTAAGGAATGTTTTAAATCAAAGCAGTAGAGAGGGTAGCAAAGGGACTGGACACATTTAATCCAAGTGTTTGAACTCCCGGCTGCCTCCCCAACCCTCTTGGATCTCAGAAGCCAGCTGCATGGGCCCTTGTGAGGTGGAGTGCTCTGTAACAAATGAAACAAACAAATAAACAGAATAAATAAAATTTGAATGGGAAGCCGCTGAACCATGGGCAAGGTGGGGTCCAAAAGGTAAATGAAATGTGGTATAGCCATTTACTGCTTTCCTGAAAAATATGCACAAATTCAGTTGTCTATGTTGACTCCTGAACGCCTTGCCCTCCGAGACTCTTATTTTTTAGTTCAGCCAGAAGCCTTGTTTAGTTCCTCTGTTCCTCATGGGGCCTCTGCTTCCCTCCCTGAAGAACAGGCAATTGGCCTTTGCAATGTTTTGGCCATAGATCTGTCCTCCTAAAGATAATAATTTGCTTGAGCAGCTTCCTGTTTTAAAGACACTCCCTGGGGTGTTAGTAGCTCTGAATTACAGAAGAGACAAGGTGCAGTAAGAATGTGAATGCTGCAGACTCTCTCGGTTAATCATGAGCTAGAAACTCCTTGGAAAACAGGAGGAATACTAAAAGAGCTAAAAGAAACTTTTATTTAACTCTTATTTTTCCTTTTCTATTTTCCAGTGTACCACAGGCTTTGGCTTTATAGGCATTAGGTAAGGGAAGAAAAAATATCTGGGGAGAAAAGAAACAATAAAGAGAAGCTGGACTCAGAACTTAGGATTAATAATGACATCACGGTGCGTCTGGTGACTTTATAGTCTGCCATGAAATCACTTGGTCATTTCCTCTTCCTGCGGAAGAGAAGGAGACACCTAGGAAGTGTGTTCCATCATTTATTGCCATTGTCTTACACTCCGACGGCCAACTATGAACTAATGTGAGGATCAATGGGTTAGACTGGGAGGAAAAGGAACCTTATCATAAATTTGCCTGGTGAGGTCTCATTCTTTTGAAAAGTTCAGAAAGGCTTTCAGTATAAAGCAAGACTCATCATGGTAGAAAGCTTTACTAGCTCTGCATGAACACCTGGAGGAATTATGTCAAAGAGGAAAGACGTCAATGAAGTGGGCTTCAAAAAAGTAAAAAGATTTTTTTAAGGGGCCCTATAAAAAAAAATAAAACCCCTCAGGAATCATAGTAAATTTCTTCTGCAGCTTCCTCTAAGGGCCAGCTGAAATATGTCAAACTACTTCCCCTTTTGAGAAAAAAAAGGGATTAGAACATTAGTCACCTCAAAAAGTTCACTTCTCAAAAAAAAAAGCCTCTTAAAGTGACAACTATATTTCTGAAATCGTGACTAAATTGCTCACAAATGCATACATGCAACTCAGCTTCTGTAAGTTCAGAATATCTTGTAAGTTGCTGAATACCATCGTGGAGGAAGAAAGTGTGTGCAGTTCAATTCCTAAATTGGAGGTTTGTTTTATACATTTATTTTTCTAAAGGCTTACTTCCTTTAACCAACTCTCTAAAGCCAAAATTACCTATGTAATTGAAGAAAAATATGTGAGGGGGTAAAAGAAGGATTTTATGGGTAGAAAGATAGTTTTTAAAGAAGGTGAGTCAAAACCATAGAAAGATAATAACACTCTGAAATTCTAGAAAAGCCGTGGAGAACCAAAAAAATCTCCGATCCTTGAATGACATCACAAAGGCTGCCTTTGATCCGAAAGAAGTTTATAAGTATATGGGTGAGTGTTCTGTGCTTAGAAAAACATTCTACAAATATGAGGTGCTCCGTTATTCCACACCTTGGGGAGGAAGCAGCATCTGTCTTGGGAGAGGACGGAGACTCCAGACTGGCGGTACAAGTACACTGATGGTGAGCCACAGTGAGCAGAGGTGAAATGCTGGACCTAGAGACAAGAGAAAGGAACTGAGAGAAGGGAAGTGGTGAGAACTCAGCGCTCAGAAAGCTCAAGAAAGTGATACTGCCAATGCCATTCTATATGCAAAAAATAAAACACAAAATAGTGGGTATAGCAAACTTTTTCTAGGGTTAAATGGGAAAGGATCTATCAAAGCAAGGAAATATTAATTCAAGATAACCCATAGACCAAGGATAAAAGATAAATGCTTTCACCTTGTACCCTAACTCCTTTTGATTAATCTGATCATGAAAGCACTAAAGGAAAGGGGAAATGGTGTAGGAGTGCAGACTAGAATTAGGGGAATGGATAAGGGTAAACTGAGAGCAGGATTGGGCTCAACCCAGTGGTGAGTGGTCTATTTTCTGTTTTCTTTTCCAGAACACTTATGTACACATGAGGGATGGGTGGGTATGTGCAGAATTGTGAGAACTTCTGCCTAGAACCATGGTATTATGAAGAGTTGTCCTGGTTCCAGATAAGTAAAAGTCAGAAATTCAACATGGTATGAGCAGTGCTGATAGGCCCATCCATTGACAGGCAGCATTTCTCTACACAAGGGGTGGGAGCATCTATGGCAGTTTCTCTCCATGTGCCCAGGGGAATGCTGTTGTCTTCTCCACTCTGTCGACCTGCTAATATCCACCCAAAGACACTGACATTCGTGGGCCACCTCAGTGGTTACTTCCAGTTGTCTTCACGCCCAATTCATTCAATGGGAGGTGTCAGCAGGAGAATAGAGGAGAGGAACAGAAGTATATCAATTTCTGGGACTGGAGCAGTGGCTCGGCAGTTATAGCACTTGCCTGTCATGTGCGAGTATGCATGTTCAAACCCCAGCAGCATGTACACAACGAAGTGTTAGATTAATGAAAGCC